>JAGDQP010001048.1:94051-110489 GCA_022664845.1 Lepisma saccharinum
CACACACGCCCAGACATAACTGGACTATATATATTTCGTGAAAAAGAGAAGAAAAAGAATATTAGAAAGGAGACAAGTTGTTCATAGGAGAATATATAAATATAGTATATATTTAACATAGATTATGAACTCATGATATTCTAGGAATTAAATGAATAATAAAGAATAAAAAAAGGTATTAAACACACATAATTAAGTTTCAAAACAAAGGATACAAATGGAAACTTCACCATTGTAATTGTTAACCTAATACTCATTTCATATTTCTACCATTGTTTTCTAAATAAAATAAAACTGTTTTTTTAAAATCTTCTATTTTCATATCAAAATCTAGGTTGTAATTTATTTTTATAATTTCGTTATGTTCAAAACACATTCTCATCATGGGAGAATTTTTATGTAAAATTGTTTTAAACTTTGGTATATAAAAAGGAAGTCTAACTCTTAAAATAGGCCGTTTAGTGTTGAAGTTAAGGCTCTAAGTAGCTGACAGCAATCTATTTTGGAATTTATTAATTTATATAAGAAAATTTGACCTTCAGTAACCCTTCTATTCTCCAAGCTAGATATTTTAAATTCATTTAATAAATATTTATAAGATATTCGTTTTCTGTATGCAGATCTTCTATATCTCTTATAGTATAAATATTCTAATAATTTACCTTGTATTTTCTCAATTTTATTAATATACGTTTGGTATCCTGGAAACCAGACAATATTATTATATTCAATCTTACTTCTAACTAATGTATTAAACTATGTTACGGTTGCTTCAACACTTTTAAACTCCTTTGTATTTCTTATTACAAAGCCTAATAATTTATAACCTTCATTTACAATATAATTACAATGGAGTATAGATGACAACTCATTGTCCATGACTATACCCAAATCGTTAATTTTATTTTTTCTTTCAATACTGGCACAATTTATTGAATAATTAAAGTGGACCGTGACTTTTTTCTGGAATAAGTAATCGTACAACACTTGTTTAAGTTAAAATATAACTTATTCTCTTTACTCCAATCATAGCAGCTATCTATGTCCATTTGTAGCAATACTTTGTCTTGTTCAGTAATTATTTCTTTATATAACTTCAAATCATCCGCAAACAACATACATTGTGCAGATTTAATTCTCTTTGGCAAATCATTAATAAGTATTAAGAAAAGTAACGGTCCCAATTTTGAGCCTTGTGGTACTCCAGATTTAACCTTATAAATATATGAATTTTCGCATTTATATGTCACAAATTATTCCCTGTTATTTAAATATGATAATATCAATTTCAATAAATCGTTAGATATTCCGAATGTAGCTAATTTTTTAATTAAGATACCATGGTCAAGCTTATCAAATGCTTTTCCAAAATCAAAATGTATTGCATCAACAGTTTCACCAGAATTTAGAGCATCAGATATATATTGTGTATAGCAAACCAAATTAGTCGATGTAGATCTCCCGGAAATAAATCCATGTTGACTTACAGACAAATAAGGTTTCACATGATGATACAGCTTTCCCTAGATTATATGTTCAAATACCTTTGCTGGCGAACTAATTAAGGAGATAGGTCTATAATTTTCTACGTCGTTTTGATTCCCTGATTTAAATATTGGGCAGACCTTACTTCGCTTCCACTTGTCTGGAAATATTTCTTTTTATTATTAAACTAAAAATTTTACAAAGAGGCTTAACCAATATTTCCGCGCATGCCTTATATATATATAGGCTGGAATCATATCAGGTCCACTTGATTTTTTTATTTAACTTCCTTAAGGGCCTTAATGCATTCTTGTTCATTAATACTATTAATAACCAGGCAGTCCGGAATCAATGTATGTGGTAAGTTGTTTGTGGAATCAACAAAACTACTATCATCGTATACCGAACTAAAATAGTCTGCAAATGCATTTGCTATTTCCGAATTTGTTGTTAATGTTTGGGCATTATATTTCATGGCATTACTAAAATTCTGTTTGTTCCTTTTCATTTTCATATACAACCAAAAACCTTTAGTATTTTCCCTTAGATCACTTTCAATATTTCTAATGTAATTTGCATAGGCTTGTTTAATTAATTTTTTGACACTACGACGTAACTTTTTAAACATGTTCATATTATAGGCGGATTTATGCTTCCTTTTCCTATGATACTCCTTAAGTTTTAACATATTCATTATTTCTACTGTAAACCATGTTGGATATTTACGATTATGAAAAACTTTGCGCATTGGTACATTTTTATCTAAAACATTATAAAAATTGTTGTAGAAATCGTCTAAGGCGTCATTAGGATCATTTGAATTTATAACTGATTTCCAGTCTACCTCCTTAAGATCCTTATATAGTTTATAGAAGTTAGCCTTAATAAAATTGTACATTAAAGTATATTTTGTTTCCCTATTTGTAATAATATTGCTGAATTCCAATTCAATGTTTATAGAAGGATGATGCAGATCTTCTGCGATCAGCGGTTCTAAATCTCTATCAAGAATTATATTGCTATTCACATTTGTTAGTACCAAGTCTAAAGTTCTGTTATTATGATTTGTAATATTATTGACAGAATTTAATTCATGCAGTGCCATAAAATTAGCCAGAGCAGTACATACAGATCCTCCTTGTAACAAATCGTAATCCCCAGTACTTATAGTTGGAACATTGAAATCACCTACGATTATCATTTTTGAATTTACGTTGTAGAACATCTCATCGATTTTATTAAAAAGCGCATTATATAGTTCTATTCTCGAGCCAGGCCTAAAGTATACAGAAACTATAACTAGCTTACAATTTAGTGGATTAATTTTAATAGCAACTACTTCCAGAAATTTTATACTAATATCAATTTTTTGTACCAAGTAATTAATTTTAGTGGCTATCAGTACTCCACCCGCTTTATTTACCTTACTATCTTGCCGATAAATATTATAATTATTGTCAAGCAATTCACCATTATATACACCATCATGCAGCCAAGTTTCAGTAAAAATAATAATATCAAAGTTTGAGGCGAAAACATTAATTGCAAGGGTGATCACGCGAGCTGGTTGCGTGGCTGACCCATTTTTAAGGAAGAAAAACGAATTCGCAAGCTAATGGTACTAGAGAAAATATTTGCTGGTGATGCAAAACGTCGGTTAAAAATGTCTCAGCGCACCCTTCCATCCGGTGCGTTTTCATAAGTAGCTGCAAGAACACCAATTAAACTGCCTCGATTGGCACCCAGACAGTCAATGTTAACGGTGTCATTTCATCTTATTATATCGTAAACGAAACCAGCACAACAAGATAATCGACCAGCACAAACATTGCGGGGCCCTCACGTGAAGTTGGCCCTTCAAGATCTTTTAAATTTGAACGGGCATATACCCTAAACGAAGCCAGCACAAATGTTGAAAGTGGGTAACACAATCAGCACAATTAAAGTGCTACCCAGCACAACAAAAATCTCGACTAACACAAACAACTCTCTCGAGGCTGCGTGAAGTTGGCCCTCCAAGATTAATCAAACTTTGAACGGTCATATCTCCAAATAATTTCTGAATTGGTATTATCTCACTTAATAATTGTGTACAAACGTTAAAAATGCGTGCACAAACGATTCGCAAACGATTTCAATAAGAACTTTTTATTTTAGAAAAATGGGTGGCCGAAGAAATGGTGGCCGTCATTTTTGAATTGGTATTATCTCACTGAATAATTGCGCACGAACGCTGAAAATTCGTGCACAAACCTGCACAAACGATTGCAATAAGAATTTTTTATTTCGAAAAAATTGGGGGCTGAGGAAATAGTGGCGCCATTTTTGAATTGACATGCGTGCACAAACTATTCCAGTATTTTTTATTTTTTTTTAAATTTTTGAAACATGGTGGCTGGCATTTTTGAATTGGCATTATCTCAGTTGATAGTTGTGCACAAACTCTAAAAGTGCATGGACAAACGTTCCAAAAACGGTTACAATAAGAATTTTTATTTTGAAAAAAGGGGGGCAGAGGAAATGGTGGACACCATTTTTAAATTTGCATTATCTCACTTAATAATTGTTCACAGACGCTAAAAATGTGTGCACAGACGTGCAAAAACAAGCACCAACGATTGCAATAAGAATTTTTTATTTTTGAAAAAAAAAAAGGAGGACTTAGGAAATGGTGGAAGCTATTTTTGAATTTGCATTATCTCAATAATTGTGCACAAACGCTAAAAATGTGAGCACGAACGATTGCAATAACAATTATTTATTTTCGAAAAATTGGGGGATGAGGAGATGGTGGTCATTTTTGAATAGGCATTATCTCAGTTAGTAATTAAGCATAAACGCTAAATATGCGTGCACAAACGATTCCAATGAAAAAAAAATCGATCCAAGTAAGTTTAGGCTGTCGTTTCACCTGTCCACCCATAATTGTTTTTTTTTTAATTTTTCAATTTCTAATTATGCAGAAACACTAACAATGCGTGCACAAACGATGCAAAGTGATTCCAATGAAAGAAATTTCGATCCCAGTAAGTGTGGGGCTGTCGTTTCCCCAGCCCTCCCGTCAATATATTTTTAAAAATTTTCAATATGTAATTGTGCACAAACGCTAAAAATGCGTGCACAAACGATGCAGAAACGGTTGCGATAAAAAAATGGATCCGAGTATAGTTATGTTGTCGTTCCGCCAGCCCCCATAAATATTGTTTTTTAATTTTTCAATTTGTAAGTGTGCACAAACGCTAAAAATGCGTGCACAAACGTGCACAAACGATTCCAATAAAAAAATTTCGATCCGAGTAAGTGGGAGGGCTGTCGTTTCCCCAGCCCCCCAATTAATTATTTATTTTTTTCGTCTTGTAATTGTGCACAAACGCTAAAAATGCGTGCACAAACGACTGCAACAAAAGAAACGTGTTTTCCAAAAATTTGGGTGGGGGGGGGGGCGGTGAAATGGACGTGTGGTTGTGGTTTCGTCCGAGTGCATGAGCAAATAGGAAAAAACTGTTTTGTCTTCGTGTATGTTCATATAGAATGAAACAACAGTATGAAAGTAGCGTGTGATTGATAGATATGATAGAATATGTAGATAATACTACAGTAACCTGGACATTATTTTGAGCGCGAATTTATTACAAAGTGTGTAATTGATGCTTGGAACTGTAGTGTCATTATAGTAAATTGTAATAAATTGCTATTTGTTAAAATAATGTCAGTCATGTACATTAAAAGTTACATAAAAGCACAAATAACTGGGAATTAAACTTGTCCTTTATTGACATCAGCATTCTGACCAAATAGTATCTTCTTATAACTGAACAAGTGCCATTCAGTATGTAGTTTGAATTTCAGACAGTTTTGTATGTTTGTTTCTCACAGATTTAGCTTTCACGATTGACGTCTTTTTAACAAATACCGATTTAAATGTAATGTTAAGCAATGTCGAAGTATTTCCATATTGGACACTTTGTGTTAATCAAATACTTAACTGATTTGCTCAATTTTGGCAGCTAAGAAGAAAAACCACGGAACAAAAACTAGTAAAACAAGGAGAGATCAATATATAAAAATCCTTTCGGCAGGCCTACAGGCTGACGTAGATTTCGAAGTGTTTTTGATTGAATTTACTGGTGTAAGTGCAGAATAAAAACACTTTAAGTAAATATACTTTTATCATTTTATTTTCATTATAAAATTATAAATACGATAACTAATTATCCTAATAGGTTAACTAATTACCGTGCAAACTTTTTGTTATTAGATCTGAATACAGTGATATTCCAATTGAAATTAACAGGCCCTATGAAACCCGCCACCTTATATAACCCTAACGAAATATGAGCGCTATCGAGAAACTAGTTATTGATTTATAGATTAATCATCAAGAGCTTTTCAACGTTACCCCACAAGACATGGTTTTAAAAAATTCGAATTTCCACCACCCGCCCTCACTCGTACCCTCACAACCTCTGAATCGTTGTTGTCACCGTAAACTTATTAGGAAGTACTATAATTTATGCAGACAAAGTTTCCCTATAAACTCCATAGGGAATCTCAACCCCCTTGGGCCGATTTTGCTCATTAACGAACTTAACCGAGCTATTTAGGGTAGAAATAACATAATAAAATTTGGTTCAAATATCTTGAAAATTATGGCCGCTAGTGTGTAATTATATAAATATATATTTTCAAAATTTCAACACCCTCCTCCGACCACCCCTTTGGGACGATTTCGCTCCTTAACGAACTTAGCCGAACTATTAAGCCTAGAAACAAGATAATAACATTTGGTTCAAATATCTTGAAAATTATGGCCGCTAGTGTGTACATATATAAATATATATGACATGGTACCGATCTCAATAGGTAGATTTTTCTTCGAAATCTACCTAAAAATGAACACACTTTCCACAAACGTGAAGAAAGCCAATAATTAAGTTGCTTCAACAAGAAGATAACAACACAAATTTGCCCATGTGAATGATGTCTTACTTGGTATTTTACAGGTAAACTGGATAACAAGAACTGAAGGAACTCATGAAGAGGAAACAGGTGAAGGGAACCATGGAAGAGGAAATGGTAATATGTAAACGCTACTCTTGTCTATTGTGATATGTTTTTGTAAAAAGACTTAAAAGAAAAAAGTGAGGTCACAATTATTAGACACTGAACCAAAAATAGAATTACCCCACCATCCAGTGGAAATAGGAATAAATGGTTAAAGGAACGCCTGTCCTTGTTATGTGGTCCCGCAGAAAGGAGTAACAACGCATCCCCTCACCAAGAACATGGAGAGGCAGGGATGGAAGGTGGTCTGAAAAGCAGTGTATACAATATACATTTAGTTTTCTTGATCTACTGTGAATTAGCCTAGCACGTTGAAATATCGGAAAGCCAGCACATTGATTGCTGATTTCTAGGGGGTGTATCATGCTATATGATGACTGATGATGACAATAAAGCTATTGATATGACAAATCGTTCGTGTTTCCTTCTCCTACAATACATTGATTTACGTTAGCGTAGATTTCGATCTATTGCATTGGTGTTTAACTCCAAACTTGCTGTATTATTTATTGGTATTGATTATAGAATTTGTTGGTTTATAATACTCTCAAATGAATCTGTATATGCCGAACTGTTCCATAAATCCACGTCTCTCAGTTAAATACAATTCGTTCCATTAGTATCAATGTACAGAATATTTATATAGTGCTTTAATGGTCGATATGGTAAGATTTCGTGAATGATACTGTACTGTCATGTCAACCTAACGTTTACTACATGTTTTGCTGAAGTGTATGAGAGTGAAATGTCCAACACTCGTGTATGAAGAAACTAAAGTAACCTGGCAATTGTCAATCCGGAAAGCACAAATTTGCTGACTATACAAATGACTATATATTGAACTTTTACACGCAGATACGTTTGATTTAATGAATTAAACGTACTTACTGGTTTCCATGCTCTCTTTAATGGTATATTGCACGGGTAACCAAACCGCAGCTTGCGAGTTACATAATATATTTGACATAATTATATCATGTGGGTTGTGGAAGTATGTTAGCTGAGCTCTTTTAGCCACAAGTAATATACAAAAATAAATAAAAACATTAGGCTTTATTTGTCGGGTACAAACTAAGAGTTTACTGGGTTAAAACTTAAATTAAATTTGAATAATACATGGGTTGTTCCAGTGGCGTAACTAAGGGCTCGCCCCCTCCCCCGCAGCAGAATGGAGTGGGGCCCCTTCTCCATGTTTCTATTGAAAAGACAATACGAAACACTGGCCGATTATTGCAACTTTCAGGGAAGACTTGTTGATGCTACAAGAAGTCGCAGACATACATATACATGCAAATACCTACTAGCAAATTGATTACAGTGAAACTTCTATATAGTGGACAGTAACGAGGAACGTAAAGCTGTCCGTTATTAGGAAGTGTCCGCTATTCGGAAAAAGCTTAGGATGCAACACAAGAAAAATTGGAGCATTTGTAGCCAGACGAAGATGAAATGCACGAGACGTCATTCCACTGTTCAACCAATACTAAAAATGGCTACTTAAAAATGCACTTAAAATATGCATGCACTACAAATACTATGCAAATACAATATGCACTTAAAAAAACTAAAAGAAATCCAATACCTTACTCAACAATGCGCGATAATGTTAGAAATCCTGCCCGTTATTGTTTGAAATTCCAGAAAATAGGAGAGTTTTATTCTTGGCTGCCCGTTATTTGGAAGTTCTACATAGGCGCGGGGGAATATTTTTCAGTGTCCGCGTCCGTTATTGAGAATGTCCGCTATCCAGAAGTAACTTTTCCTTTGTACCGAATGATGCTCTGCTGGGGAATTGAAAAGTGCCCGTTATTTAGAGGTGTCCGTTAGGAGAAGTTTCACTGTATTTCAACTCTCTATTATTATATTCTCAACTGTGCTCTTCACATTAGAGCGTATACGGAGATTATTTCCGATGTACAGACAACAGACATAATTACGGACGACTGGTGATCATATAGATACATTTACAATGGCTTGTGAAATTCATCACTATAAATAGGAAACCACGACTTATAGTGCTAAAAAAGTCATACATATATAGTTAACATAGAAAACGTTCGTTTTGGTCATACAAATAGGAATAATATATATATAGTTAATTTAAGAAAATACCAATATGTGCTTGATAAATTCGGCCATTCCTTACTTGGAAGAGATACCAAACTATTTTGCGCCTCGCTGGTTTGTGCCTGGTTTGTTACTGTTAGGTTTGTTTTCTTCAGCAGTCGGAAACTACAGTTACCTCTGATGCGAAAAATGGGATTTAAGCCCTTGTACTTCCAAAAAATGAAAGAACTATTAATTCACTTCCTAAATCCAATTTTTCATATAAGAAGTAACTGCTTCCTATTCCTGAAGGAAGCAAGTCGAACTTTAAGTAACCTGCCCGAATAGTGATTTGAAATAGTTTGGAATCGCTTCCACGTAAGGAATACTGGATTCAGACTGTAAAAGTTTAGACATGCACACTTTTGTATAATTTCTGGTTATAACCAGCTTCTGAATACAGAACTGAACTCTATATAGTTTCATACTGTATAGAGTGTACTACAGTTTCATACTGCACTTCTTTTCTGATTCTTCTTTTTTCGCCTTTATTTTCCTTTTGCACGCACCACTCAAATATTGTCGTTTCGCAGACATTATTCTCGCTAACGTTCATCATGTGTGCTAAAGTGTACAATGGTAAATAGATTTCAAACAGTGTTGCCATGCGCACTTTTGCGTAAGTACTAGTTAAACCTGTAAAATTAACCAAGCTTTTCTTAAAGAAAAAGGAACTAATGTATTGAATCTAATTTATAATGTCAGCAACATTAATAATATTTATTGTGTTCCTTCAGGTGGTACTGGCTACTAACTACTTTATTTTTTGTTCAAAACAACTTATTGAACTCTATTCACTTTATCATTTGGGGGCTTCCTAAACCCTCGCCCCTTCCCCCCGCATTTCGGGGTCTGCGGGGCCGTTATTTACGCCACTGGGTTGTTCAAAACGAAACTGAACTTTCAAAATAAAGGAAATGGTAATGCCACTAAACAAGACTTGTCTCCTTCGAAGTACTCCCTACCACTATGCATAGACCTACACCGTTCCCAACGTTATTTCCAGTTCTGGAATACCAGCTGGAACTACAGTTTTGGAATGGCCTGAAGGTCCGTAGTTATTTCTCCTCGATCTTCTCTCTGGTTCGAAGTCTGTGACCTTTGAAGGTTGTTTTCAACCTAGTGAAGAAGATGTCGACTGATGTCAAAGCAGCAGAGAAATAGGCCGGTTGTGGAATAGAAGGTGTATATTGCTTTGCCAAAAATTCCAGCCAACGAGTGACGAAAGGGAACGTTCATTGTCATTATTAACTATCCACGACTTATTCTGCCACATCTCTGACCTATTGTGCCGTTCTTTTTCTCATAATCACAGAATGGCGTTAACGTAGAACGCTGCATTTGCTGTGGTACCACATGGCACAAACTCCAGCCAAACAAAGAAGACGATTAACATGGAATTTACTCATTCGTGCTTTTTGGGGTCATAATAAGTATTGTCCGACCCATTGTAATAATTGAACCTTGGTATCCATATCGTAGCCGTACAGTCACGTTTCATCACCGGCATTTACTCGGCGTAACAACTGTTCACATGTCCTGACACTGTTCTCTTTTTGTTCAGCTGTTAACAGATGTGACACAAACAGCGGCAACACGTTGCATGTGCAATTTTCCGTCAAAATCGTGTGATAATAGCCTGTAGTGATGTTCAACTAAGTAGCAACTTCATGTACGTCGAAAAGATGGTTTGCATGTATGCGCACCCTTTCTACGTGATCGATGTCGGTATATTTGGACGACCATCCGGATTAAGAGTTGTCCTCAGTCCTAGGGTCATTGCCCTCAGCGACTGACCTCTTTCGAATTCCGAAGAAGGCTTTGGTTTTTATTTTTAACAGGCAATTCAGGAACCTTGCCACTTTGAAGAATTACTGTGTAGCAGAGACTAGCAGTGTCTGAAGATAAAGCTACTGTGGACAATGTTTATGGCCCAAGACAACCACGAATGAAGGAGTGCTCAACGAAACAGACAGAAGAAAAAGGGGAAAAAGAGAGAGAGAGAGAAAGGAAAATCGGTAACGTCGTAACCCTCTCCTCTCTTTCTCCGCTATTCAAGTCTAGTTTTTGTCCTATCCAACTATCAACCTGAAAAAAAAGCTTTTGAAAATGCTAAGTTATATAGTATTTAAGGTAAGTTTATTATGTATATTTAATATAATAAAGCTTACCCCAATTTAATTCACAAGTGTTACTACTTTTTATTGTGAATGTTGAGCTAAAGTGAAAAAAAAAGTAAGGGAAATGAAATAACTCCTTCTGAAAACAGTATATGCTCTTCGCAGAAGATTATAGTGCTTCTCTCTGACGTCATAAGAACAGAGAGCAATGCTGTTGCAGACAGGGTATTTCGTGCCTTCTGTCGGCAGGCAAAATCTTCACCCGTCCACCTGCTCTCATAGAGGGGAAGTTGTGATGATTATATTGAATTCAGCTGTGGCAGCGAATCAGCGAATTCAGCTGAGACAACGATGCTTCTTCCACAATTGAATTCAGAACATTCAATGGGAACTTCAAAAAAAGGAAGACAATACTAAGAGTATAGTAAAGTGGTTGTCGCATTTGTGTTGCTACCCCGAGATTAATCTCTCATATTTTAAAGTATATTTTTCTCTTCCTTCAAGAACATTATCATTTTCTTGAACACAGAGGGCCCAAATTATATTATTTATTCCATACTTGGGAGTTTTTAAAGTAATTATTTTAGTGGTTTGTAAACATAAGGATCGAAGAACAATGTAATTGTTGTGCAACACTGCAACCTTATTAGCAGCTGCCGCTGACCAAGGAAGATTACAAATTTAATATCACTACTTCTACCACTTATACTACATGCAAGTACTTCTATTGTTACTGACCGCACCTACTGCGACCACTACTTCTTTTCTTTTTATGCTGGTACTACTTCTTCTAGTACAATTATGTATTAATACTTCTTCCAGTACTACTACTGCTACTACCGGTATTACTATAAAATCTAATAGGCTTAAAATCCTCCTGTATCATTACGCGAAGTTTGATTGTAATCCGTTCAGATGTAATCGTATAATTCACAAATATAAGTTTAATAATTTAGTCTGAAACGTCAGTATCTTAAAATTTTAATATGGCTAAAGTCGTCGAAGTAACATCATCATAATATCAAGTTTGGCTCCAACCATTTCAACCATTCTCACACACAATATACGAAAATAAATTTGACCCTTTGCCGTAGAAAGCAAATATAGATAGATTTCATTCAAATTATTTAGTGTGATTCCTGAACGGAGGAATGAAATTAACGTTGTTTGTTGAGAAATAAGTAATGTTTCCTAGAAAATGAAGATTATATTTATAAATTTAAAGAGGACTTCAAGTTTAACGTTCATGTCCATAACTTTGAATGATGTGAGGATTTAAATTTTAACGTTCACATGCATAATTTTGAATTGTGTCAATCTCGTACATCCCTTCGTTGTTGTTTTTCTAATAAAAATAAATATATATCTCTATATAGATGATTTATTTCCTAGGATCTATGAACTAGAATGACTTACATTCAGAAAACGTGCTGCTGGTTAAATATTATCCATTACTTTTGCTAACTATACACCAACAGGTTAGTCTCTCGCAGTTTCAACTTAAAACCTTTAATCTTTCCTATAAACTTGTAGAAAATCTTTAGACACGTTAATATTCTCTAACACAGGGTTCCAAAATTTTCACACCAAAATTGACGACATGCGCTTTTCAATTATTATCTGACGTGGTTCCCTGTTATATTTAGCCACACGTGGCGAAATAAAAATAAGCATACTCATAGGATAATGATTATTTCTACAGAACACATCGCGGATTTCTAGAGATACGCGGACCATAGGTTGGGACACTGCTATATAGCATTTATACTGCTTTATAACTTTTGGAAATTTCAGTTCGATATAATTTTTGGATAAATTGTTTATTTGGAAAATTGTGTTCCTTATGTCTTAACTCTTAAATAGCTATTTTTGTCCAAAGTTTACTTGTAGTCCATCAAGTCCAATTCTACTATGACTGTTGAAGAAGAAATGGGGAAATTAGCGGCCAGGACCTATATTCAAGATACCGTTGTGGCATTCACCTCACTGGACTAAAATAAGCCCTAAAAACATCAGTTAGGATGGCCAGCATGATCGAAACTTGAACCCGTGCAGCCTCCCAGTTCTTAATTGAAGTCGGTTATCATAAACATCTTATCATGGAGTCTGGGTTTGCTGTTGTATTAGCTTGAGAGAATTGACTGAGTGAAAATAAAGTGTGTGCTCCATAACTCGAAAACCGCGCCAAATGTTAAGGAAAACTTGAGTGAATGTTAATGTAATCTAGAAAAGGATTTATATGCTCTAACTAATGATTACATAATCATCATTTGCTTGATTGGTATACAAAATTTTCGAACTAAGTCTTCTTTTAAACAATATGGAAAGCCATTTATACTTACACATCTGGACAAGGATTTCTAATCTTCGTGTTGGTTGCAGATGCGATGGCTAGAAAGATTGAAAGACACGAAGAATGCATGCGATCCATGAGCAAACACGCACAAAACTATTTATCCGCGAGTATTGCGCCTGATAGTATTTGTGTTGTTGACGACATGCGCTTTTCAGTTCAAACATATTCTTTTATTCATGCATACAAAAATATGCATACAAAAAAATAAACCATGAAAGAGATGTATTGATTGATGAAACAAACATACGTTAGAGTACAAAGTCTTATACAATGTTACCTTAGATGGCTATCAGATAATGTGATCACTAAAAATACGAGAAGGAAATGTTTTACCATTTTGTGCCATGATATCACAGTTAAGCCTTTGCATATTCTGTATAATCAACTGCCCATATAATGGTTAAAATTAATAATAATAATAATATATGCTCATACGTATATATAATACCTGAACATATGGAGACTGGTATGAATTAGATATGGACACGCAGTTTCGTTTACTATCAATCAATAGACCTTTATAAAGAACACAGAAATTCTGGAAAGAATGACTCAATCACTGTCCCCTTTAAACAAGTGGTTACTGTCATCGATTTATTAGTTATTGATTTTTATTTTTTATGTGCGAGTTTAGTAACTATTGCCTTCGGTTTCTCTTGATTATACGAGGTGCAATACTTACCCACAAACGTCCATCCCCCTGCCTGATTCAAACCCACGGCCTTGTGAACGGCGACCTAGTTCATGACTGCCGAGGACGGACCTCATCGATTTGTAATAAAGGGATTCTCAGTTTGATGTATTAGTGGAAACTAGAGATGGCCACAATTTTTCGAAAAAAGAATTTTTCGAAAACGAAAAAGACGATGCGATTTTTTTTTTTCGAAAAACGAAAACGCGAAAAATGAAGAAAAAAAATCCAAATAAGAAAAACGAAACATTTCGAAGACAAAATTTAGAAAAAAAATAAAACAGGAAAAACTAGAAATTGTTCGAAATATAAAAAAAATCGAAAAACGAAAAAGGAAAAGAACTTTTGACGAAACAAAAATCCATAAATAAAATATTTATTTTAATACAGTTAATGCAACTCAGGGTACTTTGATATAGCTAAAGTTTCTCTGTAGTTATAGATATAAAATTAGCTCTAGTTCTATGTAGGCTGAAGCTGAATGTCAGCAGTTTTTGCTTATTTAACAGTCAGTCGCAGTAGCCGCGTTGGGTATTAATTAATGTTACAGTTTTTTCTTATACACGTGCTCTTTTAAGAAATATGAAAGAAGGATTGAACTTAGGCAAAGTCCCGAACTACGTTCAATATGTACGTACGTACCTTGGTTACGGCGTAATAGAATTCGGGTATTCCCCGAAATCTGTTTTTTCTCAATGTGATTATGAACTCGGTTTCGTGAAACCTACATCGCTTTCATTTACCGCTGAACATGGTCAAGTCAAACATATGAGAACACTTAACTCGCGACAAAGGCAGTTCAAAGTGCAATTACTGCGACACAGTAATCCACAACAGAGGTACAACGACTGGTTTCTGGTACCACTTAAGAGTACGCCACATAGGTGTTATCCCGAGTACATCCCGACAGCAAGTGTTAGAACATGTTATTGAAGAAAATCCACGTATAGTGCAGCCAAAGAAACAAAGCTAAGAGATAAAATGTTACAGCTTGCAATAAATTTATCACTGGAAAAATGGTGTGTTTGTTATTTTTTCTAGAACTTATGAATTTATTTCGTTAACTCTAATTTTATTTTTACAACTCTTCAATACTTCTTATATAATTGACCGAGCGTCAGATTAGGTCTTCCAGTCGAGACGTTTGGCATTTGTGTTGTCTGTCTTCGTATAATTTTGCTATATAAATATATATATATATATAGCAAAATCTCAGAAGAAACTAAACTCTTGATGAAGAAAAGAAGGGAAATGAAAGAAGAGGAAAATTACATAAAAAGGATGAATACATAGAACTAAATAAAACCGTAAGGAAGAAAATCAGAGAGGATGTACGAAGATATAATGAAAATCTTGTTAGAAATACAATCGAGGAGAACAAGAACCTGAAGAAAATCAAACAGCAGCTCATGATAGGGAAAAAGCAAATAATTGCAGTTAAGAGACCAGACGGGACCGTAACACGAAATAAGGAAGAAATTATAAAAATATTTGAAAATTTCTACAGAGAATTGTATTACTCCGAGGAAGAGCTAGGAAATGAAGCCTCAGAAGAAAATGATGTAGATGGGACAGATGTAATGAAAGAAGAAGTGGATCAAGTACTTCGAGGGATGAAGAACGGAAAGACGCCAGGAGAAGATGGACTCACAGCAGAGATGTTTAAATGGGGAGGTGCAAAGATGAAAGAGGAACTTACGAAATTATTCTCAATGCGCCTAAGGAAGAGAGAAATACCCAGAAGTTGAAATAATGCTGTTATAATTTTGTTGTACAAGAAAGGGGACAAAGAACGCGTGGAAAACTACAGACCAATTAGTTTACTGTCAGTTCTATACAAAATTTTCACCAAAGTTATTTTGAATCGTATTGAATGGGACTTGGATTTTAACCAGGGAAGGAAACAAGCCGGATTTCGTCGTGGATTTAGCACAATGGACCACATACAAACACTGAATGAAGTTATGGAAAGTACTAATGAATATGAACTTCCCCTATGTTTGGGATTAATAGATTTTGAAAAAGCTTTCGATTCGGTCTCGTTGGTAGCAGTACTTAAATCACTTGAACATCAAGGCATCGAAAATGTGTACATCAAGCTACTGCGAAACATTTATTCGACTGCCACACCTGTCATTAGACTACATCAAGAAAGTGAAAAATTTAAAGTTGGAAAGGGGATAAGGCAAGGAGATTCAATTTCCCGAAAACTGTTTTCTGCGGTCCTGGAGAGAGTGTTCCAAAATTTAAACTGGGATGAAGTTGGATTTAAAATTAATGGCAAATATCTTCATCACCTACGGTTCGTTGATGATATAAACCTGTTTGCTTCAAATGCGGAAGAACTACAAACCAGAATGGAAGAACTGAATAATGAGATTTCGAAAATAGGCCTTAAAATGAATTTAAGTAAAACAAAGGTCATATACAATCAACATGCTGCAAAAAGGGAAAATAAGATTAGCGGAGAGACAATAGGCATAGTTGATGAGTATGTTTACCTTGGCCAGCTCAAAACATCGAATGCCAAGTTGACTGATGAAATAAATAGATGTAAAATGGCGTGGAGTTCGTTTGAAAGGCTACACTTTATTTTCAAAAGCAAACTACCAATGT
>JAGDQP010001048.1:110889-134087 GCA_022664845.1 Lepisma saccharinum
TGTGTGTGTGTGTGTGTGTGTCGCGAGTCGCGATAACTGCCGAATGCGTGAACCGATTCGAATGAAACTTTCACATAATGTTTATTGATTCAAATTACAGATCAAGTTCGTTTGGAAAGAAAATCGGACAAGGGGGAGGGGATGAACCCCCCTAAAAGGGCAAATGTAGAAAAAAACAAGAAAACGAATATATAAAAACGAATTTAATGGATTGTCTTACGGTATAATTTATAAGAGCTTTATAAAAGTGATGGCGACAATCTTTCGAAAAAAGAATTTGTCGAAAACGAAAAACATTTTTTTCTTTCGAAAAACTAAATTTTTCGAAAAATGAAAAATATTTTTTTTTTCGAAAAACGAAAAATTTTCGGATTTTTTTTTTTTCGAAAAACGAAAAGCCGAAAAACTCTACTTTCGAAAATTGAAAAATACTTTTTCGAAAATGGCCATCATTAGTTGAAACACTCTTGGTGTGGAATCCATTTAAAACTGAAGGTAGATACCGTATTTAAGACATAAGTATCATCTAATGGAAGGCAATGAGATTTCAACATAATTCAAATTATTCAGGAATCTTTGGGTCACGATTAGAGCACTGATCACCATTCGATGTTTGCTTTCGGAGTATTTCACGTAATGCACTGATCTGAGATAAATACATGGACATATACAGAGACAACCAATAAATAACGCCACACCCTTAAATTTCGACATTAGCGTTTATTGAATGGCAGCCATTGAATACAAATGCAACACATGCATACTAAAATTTTGTTATCCCATTTCCTCAAGGCCATAACATGATTCGGCATGGAATGTTCACTGACGCGGCACCCACATACTCTAATAGTTCTCTACACGAAACAGGTTTTAGGCACGTTGTCGCACTGGCAGATCAAACATAGTCCAGACATTTCTTATATGATGCATGTCAGGTGACTGCCTGGCTCATGGAAGCGTATAGATGCCTTGTTGCATCAAGCTGGGTCGTTTTCGCAACGCGACATGTGGCGCCAACTTGGTTGAACGGAGTATGAGTTTCAGTAAGCATACCGTCTGAGAATATTAAAGACACCTCCCAAATATTTGTATTTTATCCTTTAATGCACGAGTTCGGATCATCCTGGGCACCAAATGGCACCCAACACCATACTGGCAAATTCACTACGCTTCAGGGTCGGTTGCAGTCGATTTACGCTGAATTCTTGACAAGGCTTTCTCCAGACCTATATGTGAAGCTACGTGAGAATTTAGCAAAGGATGACTCGTTTGAAAAGTTAAAAGGATTTTGCACCATCTCCATTGTCCATTGTTGTTTTGGGTAATATTGGCTGCGGTGAGCAGTGGTTTCTGCCTGGGCCTAGTCCTGTTCATAAAGACACCGGGCAGTTGTGTTAGGAGTTAGCTTAAGGTGTTCCGCTACTCCCTTTGCAGCTCTCAGCTATCATTCTGTTGGTCCAGGACGACCCGAACGTGACATCACAGTATCCTTTCACGCTGTTTTAAAATGCACACTCACACCAATTAACGGTGGAAAGCGGGAATTTCATTGTTTGGGAAATTTCCCTCTCGAGGTATACCACCCACGCCGCGTTAGAAATCACTCGATTCTGCTGCCCCAGAGTTTTGAGAGATACTTGCTGATCAAGGCTATGTCATTACACAGAAACCCGGCTAAACATGCAAATATGCGCGTTCAATACTGTGCAACATGTTCATATTCCTATTTAGGTGCAAGGTGTCTGTTTACTTATGGATTGTCTCTGTGCTCTACTGTAAATAATAAAAATGAGACTACTTTGTACTTTGTAGTCATCCTGAAGTACAGTAGTTGAACGATCTCCCTCACCTTTTGCTAAATCCACTATATTATTCGGTAATACGAGAATAGTCGTGTGTGTATTTTAAGTTTGGTGGAAAAATAGGAAAGTCACGGCTTCCTTCTACTCACCATTTAGTTTAATCGGTGTATTTGAAAGAAGAAAGAAATATTTTTCCTAATCAATCAATGCAACTGTGTGTATTTAAAAATAATAAAGATTTTCGCTTAAAATAGGTACAGTTGGAAATAACAATCCCTACAACTTTCTGATAAAATAAGAATTGAATCTATGAGGTGCTGCATAAAGTATTCATGAATAGTAGATTTTCCATGAAAGGAAATTGACCGGATACCTCTTACAGTGTAGTGTTATTTCAAAGATTAGTGTGAAACACCCTTAGTTTAAGTAATTCTAGTGCGACATGTTGCAATATATCAAAGTTGTGGAAGGAAAGAAAAGAAAGGAACTTTAAAATATGTTGCTGTATGAATGGATACCCATTTCCAGATGGGGTAGAATGATTGATATAATGATTTTTCTTCCAGATGTTGTTTGAAACCATCTAGTAGGATCATGTGCATTTAAAACTCGGAGAAAAAATAACTACTCCACATCCCTTTTATGGATCCTGATCTAAATTTAACTCTTCTTTTGGAAACTCCACCATACTTAGTAACTTCTGTTCATGGCTTTCCAGTCTTTGGTGGTGCTTGTGTAGTATCTAAAAAAAAATCCAGGAATTCCAAAGTAGCATGGCTCAATTCTTTCTGCTCCTTTCTCGAATGTATGTGGATTCTCACATTTTCAGTTAGAAAAAGCTCTTATGAATTATATTTTGCTGACGTTGGACCCAAATTTTGCCTCATACATGTATTCTGATATCCGTCATTCTTTCCTCTTCGCTCTTTTCGTCACAGAGTGAATCCAGATTTCTTCAAAATAATCCTTGGTGACATCATGCATGCTCTACGCCGTTATTGAATTCACAAAAAAAAAAAAAAAAAAAAATCTTTGCAATATTTTCCTTACAATTCGCAACTTTTAATCTCTCCGGAACGCTTCGCGCAAATCTTTTCTGAAGTGAAATTTCGTTCACGATATTCTGACTTATTTTTCTGAGCAAGTTCCAGATTATTCCCAATTTAACCAATTTCTATTCTTAATTAGACAGAGCACTTTGGAAGTCCTTGTAATAGACCTTCATGGTTTTGGCTTCAGTTTTCGTTTCAGACTACTTCGTGAAGGTACTCAATTTTTTCCACCTTGTTCCAATGTTCAGAAGAAAAGACAATTGGAACCTATAATTTCTTCTGACTATTTCTGCAACCACAATGGATCCTTCTCGCAATCTCACACTTTTTTCTGGATAGTTTACGTCTAGAGAAAAACGTATTCATTTATTTGAACAGACGGTGATTTCGTTTATTTCAATGTCAACTCTCACCTAGGAAATCTCTTCTTCATTGCTATGGTGTTTGCTAATACCCTCTTACGATTTCAATCTTTGCTTACTAGGAAAGACCTACATGTTTTATTGTTTATGTATAATATCAACAACCTACACTCTTGTACGTCGTTTTATGATATTCCTGATCTTTTTAAATAACGACGCCTTTTCTCTGTGTGCATATACTCGTAGATTTAAATGTAAACGAAAATATATCCCATAAAATACTATAAATTTAGGGCCGTATTCAGAGAGAACTCAATAATCGCAAGATAGTCTCATGATTACTTAGTACTGTGCCAACACCATACTAACTTTTCCTATTCAGAAACACAGATTACTAACTTTAGTAACTTGATTAGCGTGAAATCAGTTAGTACAATGATCTTGAGTGATAAAATTTGGCAACGTTCTAAGGGCAGAATTACGCTTGCTTAATTGAGTTACAGGAAAAGGAAAAAAAAAAAGTTTTCTTCCGCAGTGAAATAAAATTAATTACATGAGTGATGATATGAGTGAGCCACTATGGCTTAAGCTCGACCTGTTACGTTGTTAATGAATTAAATGCTAACGTGACATTCTGATGCTTTGGATAACCATCAGAGTAAAAAAAAAAATGTTCCTTGTATAATAAAAAAAATCCTAATCTTTCCTCCTATTTATATCCTGCCACATAGTATGAAAGTCGTACATAGTACCAGGGTTTCCGCCAGGATATTTAGTTTGGGGGCTGTAAAGTCAAAATTAGGAGGATGTAAGTAAAGTTTTGCAGGGTTTATATCGATTTCTAAACGTAAAAATCTTTAAGTTGGGGTGTGTTCTCTACGATTTATAGGAGGACACCCCCATTAACGAGGGTCTGGAAGAATCGCTGGATCCCATACAGAAAATGAACACCCGATTCACTGTAAATCTAATGCTAAGAAGTTGTTTTATTAACATTATGTCAAATCTGTCTTTCTGTTTATACTCTTGTCCATTCAATTGAACATTGCTCAGTATCAAGGCAAGGAAAGTGCTTGTTTTCTCTTCGTTCTAGGTTAGGGTGTATGCTTGAAATTGTAAAACAAATTTATTTTTGTTACGAAAGGAATAAATACTATTTATGTCCGTGTACACTGTACAGACTTCAACATGTAGAACCCAAATATGAAAGGAGGGACAGCTCGTAGAAAATAGGTAATTCCTTGACGTCTGTCAAGTCAAAATCGCCACATTTGAAATTTTATTAAAAAATATGCTGAATCCTTTGTGCACGTTTGTCCTGGATTGTGCCCCAAGAAATTTCATTTGTGCTCAAACGCACATCAAAATAATTAAAAACTAATGTGGCGATTCTGGCTTCACGTCAAGTGAAAATCGCCACATCTCGAAATATTTCTCTACGGAACAAAACACAAACGCAATCGATTGCGCTTCGTTTGTGCTCGATTGTGCCGTCACAGTTATTGTTTGTTCACTAATACTTTCAAAGATATAGCAAAATTTCAAATCTCCAAAATAGCCACATTTTAAAATATTTTAATTTTCACAAAAAAAATTCTCCATTCATTTCTGCTACGTTTGTGCTGGATTGTGCCGCAAAATTTTTGTTTGTGTCAAACGCACAATAAGATAGTAGCTACTACTACTACTAAAACTTACTAATGAATGTTGTTTCCTATAACATTGATAAATTAGTAAAAGAGCAAAGTTAAAATGAATGAAATACGTACTTGCTATATTATTACAATCCGGGACGTATTTAGGGGGTGAGTTTGGGGGTCTAGGCCCCCTCCCCAAAATTGAGAGTTTTAGGCAGAACTATTACTTTTCAACTTTTCATAGCAAAAATAATTATTCTTAATAGCTAAAAATACTAGTAGAAAAGTGACAACGGTACATACTTAGTTGCTATAATAATATAATGATTAACAATTCAGCGGTAGATTTCCGAATAGATTAATAATTACTGACCAGCCCTTACTTAAAAAAGTAAATGAAAAGTGCCACTGAAGTCTTTTGGATTAACGACATGTTAACACCGGAAAATGTGTATCTTTCTCTTACCTGGAGAATGTACCTCCAGCAATTTTTGAGACAGGAAATTTGGACACTTGCTTCTGATACTAGATACTCCATTTCTTTGCCGACTAACGTTGCTATTGAAACAAAGATCAGCAAGTAAACATTATAGTAGCTCGCATTAGTATTTAAAGAGCAAAACTAAATTTATTACCAACTGTCTTTGTATTTAATAAATTTTACATATATTTCACCACGTCTGATTAAAATGGGAATATATTTGATTAACATGGACATCTGTAAAATGTGAAGTTTATGGGAAAACCCTCCGAATTAAAAATTCACTTCCAGAAACTAAAACCTAGACCCACTAACACATAACATATAAAACAAACATGTGTTAGTTATTCTAAAACCATAATTTATTATCAAAATTTAGTAACAGCAGTGCCAGCTTGTGTTATTCATTATAAGTCATGAGCGCAAGACCTAGATAATATAACTTGCACAATCACCAGGTATATAAAACATTATGATATATTAACTTTACTTTAATAGACAAGTGAGACCACTTTCACTTAGTTAATAGTGGTCTCGGTGAAGGAGCAGGCTAAATTTTAGTTTCGATTTCTCAGCTTGCGCCAGCTACTGAGCCGTATGTACTCTTTCCACCACTGATTCTCATACATATAATTGATACAGGCGCTTCTAGAAAATGACAGGAACAGCTAGCAATCCAAAAAGTGTTACGAGAAGGCATGTGTCATTATTATTTCGTTAAATATACTCGAGTTTCTCTGTATACGGAAACATTTCGGCATGTTCGGGAATCCTAATGGCGTCACTTCGTGTTATGGATGACTTATTTTGTTACAAAAATCAAATACTCAATGCAAAAAAGCAAAGACGGGTTAGAAAAGTCAGGTTAGCTCATGTTTTTCATTATATGCGAAGCTTATCGCCTTTAACACTCACACTATGTGCCCTGCCTGAATACCGAAGGTGCCAATAGTCCCAGGTGCTTTTATCTCTTTCACTCTTAGGCAGAATTGTCACTTCCATTACCCGAAAACTTTGTTACATTGCGTTTCAACGCTCCCACACACGTAGGAAACATTTTGGGGGAAACCTAAATTAAACTTTACCCAAGGAGTAACCTCATTAAAAGTGTTTATTCAGTCATGGAAAATCAAGTAAAAACGCTGAACCAGAATCAAAGTCAATATTACTGGAACTTCAGGTGATGCTCTTGCGTAAGCACATTTTCAGTCACTTGTAAATAAAATAAGCAGATACCCGACCATTCCTCTAGTGCTTACTGGGAAAACTTGTCAATTTTTTATCATTATATCGTCTGAAAACACTCTGATCCCCTTCCCTCATTGTCAGATAAAATAAGCCATGCTTGAGCCCCTTCCCCCTGAATGCTTACGTTACACTTGAATGATCCCTAAGCCTATTGACTTCCACGTAATTTTTTTCACAAATTATGTGTTTTTTTTTAAGGATCCTGCAGTTCATATAGACTGTTTACTTCTAAGCACTTTGTGCAGATAATTTTAGACACATTTCGAAAGTCACCACAGAGAACCATAGTGATTGTATCTCAAGTATCACGAGTACAGTCATTCAAAATGTCGAAACTAATTTTTAAATCAAATTGTTAGTTTAATTTCAAATAATTTCATTAATTAGTACATCAATAAGAGTATTAACTGACCAACAATAAGGTCAAGTTCATAGTTTAACAGCCTTTCTATAATGAAAAGGCATTTTAGACTTTGCACCGAAACTTCTATGCAACCAACTTCCGTGCACCGAAACTCCCTGCACCCAAACATCCTACACCGATACTTCCTGCACCCAAACTTCCGAATCCCATATTTTGACGGTCCTCCGTAGAATTACACTTAATTGAAAATTTGTCAGCACAAGTGGTTTCACTGTTTCCTCTATTAACCTCTGATCAACTAAACAAAAATATTTTGATATTTTTAAAGGATAGCATATCTAAATGACAAGACAAACACTTCCTCAATTGTCATCACCCACCCGTCCCTCTTCATCTGTCGTTCATGTCCTACGACGAAACAGACCCTCTGCATATTTTCACTGGAAAGACCTCGGACTGTCTTCAAGTCGAAAATCTTGCACAAACATGTATGACTAGCGGAACAAGAAAACCCATCTATAGGTATAGGTCACCTTCCGAATTTCGGAACAGTAACACATGCAGGATTAAACGAATAAACAAACATTTCTAAAACAAAATTTCTCAGTTCTTCCAGCCTTTGCTCTCACACCTGCATATATTTTTATCTTGACAAAGCACAGCCAGCAAAGATCAACCGATTTCATATATTTGGGTACGCAAAGTGATTTTCACCTGACATCAAACCAGAATTGCCACATTTTTTCATTTATTTATTTCAGTGTTTAAGCACAAACGAAAATTCTTGCTGCACAATCCAGCACAAACGAATAGAGTAGTTTATTTGTGAAAGTTAAAATATTTTAGAATGTGGCTATTTTGGAGTGACGTCATCAGATTTGAAATTTTGCTATAACTTTGAGAGTATTAGGCCACAAACAATAATTGTGACGGCACAATACAGCACAAACTAAGCGCAATCGATTGCGTCTGGCTTTTGATCCGTAGAGAAATATTTCGAGATGTGGCGATTTTCGCTTGACGTCAAGCCAAAATCTTCGCATTATTTTTTAAAATTATTTTGTTGTGCGTTTGAGCAAGAAACGAAAATTCTTGCGGCACAATCTAGCACAAACGATTAAGCATATTTTTTAAAATAAAATTTCAAATGTGGCGATTTTGACTTGACAGACGTAATTCCTTGGCATCATCATAAAATGTGATTTACGACGGCACTAGATTTTTTAAGTTTCATCTCACTATTTTCAACTTGGTATTTGAATTTGAATTAAAGCCTTTAGGCAACTTTGGTTCAGGACGAATATTTCCTCTTAGGGACGCAAGTGGTTCGAACTCATGTAAGCTATATTTTCCCTTTCAGTAGTTACATTTCGCATGTAAATTCACGTAGTAATAGAATACTGGGCTGAATATAGCACCAT
The DNA here is from genome assembly GCA_022664845.1 of Lepisma saccharinum. Lineage (NCBI taxonomy): Eukaryota > Metazoa > Arthropoda > Insecta > Zygentoma > Lepismatidae > Lepisma > Lepisma saccharinum. Next base: position 119,257 of record JAGDQP010001048.1, read on the forward strand.
ATTCGACCAGACGCAAACAACCGATAACTCCCAATAGTTTTCTTACGGGAAATTGGATGCAGCATAAATTAATATATTTTAATTTCTAAACATACGATTTTTACCAATTCTTTGTGAAACACAATCTCTAATCCCCTCTTTGCGGACAACCTCTAATCATCTGTTCCCAAGCACCTGAAGTGCGGGGAAAAGTTACTAAATTTGAGGTGTGCTTCTATATGCTTTAATTTGCATTGGAAATTATTATATTTTAAAATGAATTCAAGTAGAGTTATCTCTCCTTCATGACATAGCAAAGAGGGTATATCAGAATGTGTTCCACAAAATATTTACAAAAATTCTGTCATGAATGAGAGATAACTCTACTTGAAAATGCAGTCATTTCCAATGCAAATTAAAGCATATAGAAGCACACCTCAAATTTAGTATTTTTTCCCGCACTTCTAGTGCTTGGTAACAGATGATGAAAGGTTGTCCATAAAGAGGGGATTAGAGATTGTGTTTCACAAAGAATTGGGGAAAATCGTATGCTTAGAAATTGAAATATATTCACTTATGCTGCGTCCAAGTTCCCGTAAGATTACTATGGGGAGTTATCGGTTGTTTGCACCTGGTCGAATACGGTGCTAAAATCAGGTCGGTTTAGTAGCTTTATAAAATGAGCATGCGTTCCACCTATTTGAGTCATTTTTGTCGTTAAAAAGATGGTTTTAGTGTTTTCATTTATTGAAATGTGCAGGAGAATATATTAAGTTTTTCGTCAAGTAATTATGAATATTTCTCTTTCTTTCCTTGTTTTCTATCGTCAAAAGTTCCGAGTAGCTCACTAGTACAACTCAAAACTAGGCCTCCTCCTTGTTTAAGTACGCGACTAGTATGTAACTAACTTTAGGCGCTACTAGCGCACAAAAAAACGATTCTGAATACGACTTCGATTAGTCAGCTGTTAGTTACTCGCTAGTGCAGCGTTAGTCGCTCCAAAAAACGTCTCTGAATACGGTTGTTAAACTTTTAAAAAATCATTTAAGTGTTATGGTTAGGACAATCTCCCTAAAACTGATTTTATGTTAATAGTATATATACTGCACTCTGAACCTACTGGATATATACACTGCTCGCCATTAGAAGAGCAACACCAAGAAGGAGACATCGGATTAATAAAAAAAATGCTGAATATGTAGAGCATAAACAACTGATTAGCTCGACAGTTCCGTGATGCATCAGAGGCGCCGGGTATGTCATCCAGGAACACCAATCGGAGGCAGTCCAGAGAGGCACAGTCCAGTGGTAGACGACTGTTGGTGTGACGTGGACCGAAAGGTGCCTCGTTGTCTAATGCGATAGCCCTGCCTTTAATTGCTGAAGTATTTTGTGTCATATCGCAAGTGCGACTTATCCTTCCACGACATTGATGCCCGATTGGACGGATTTCGTCCACAGTGCAGCGCATATTGATTCGATGGACGACATGTCGGATCCCAACGACCGAGCCATACTACGGACCGCGAGGACAGACGACTTGAGAATATGTCTCTGGCGGATCGAACATCCACATCCAGGAAATTGGCACATGTACTGGCGTATGTTGTACACAGGGCCGGGTTTACCACTAGGCCCACAAAGCCCGGGCCTAGGGACGCAACTTAAACAGGAGCGCAACTTAAACTTAGTGTTTTAAAGGCCGGAAAAAACGGAAATTAAAAAAAAAGCAACAGGATTTTTTTTTTAACGAGGCAAAAAAAACGTGGTTTTATTGACGAAATCGCTTTTTTGCTTTTTCATCACCAATATTCAATACTTAGCAGATATTTTGTCGTTTTCGCCGACTTCAGATAGTAATTTAGCAAATGTAATGCATTTCAGGGCACTTACGACTTCTTAACTATTCGTAGATTCGTAACAAAGATTTCTCGGACTCACCCATTATGTTTTTTTCCTCTCTGTTTTGGATTCTGGTCATATGAGCTAGTGTAAATATTGTTGAGTATGTAACAAAGATCCAGTTGGCATTTCATTACATAATAATAATAATAAAGTTATGGTAATTTATTCTACAATAGAAAAGGAATAGGAATGTATTTTATTTAGTGATATACTGGGGCAGTGAATTGAATGAATGACAGAATACTGCAAATAAACTGTAATTTCATACACAAAATATATTCCTTGATCATAATATTCTAAATTAAATATTTTGAACAATTATCAATTATATGATGAGGAATATATGTCTTCAGAATTACTCATAGTAATACATTCTAATTTTGAATAGCATGTATAATATTCACAACAGCATAAAATAAGTTGCATAACATCGATTCCTGTTTCTATAATACCCAGTTCTTTGAAATCCCTTTAAGGTGACATTTTTATATATTTTCTTCATCAAAAAAAGCTCCAAAAGTATTCAGAAAGCATTGTATTTAAATATGTAAATTATTTTCTTGGACTATCAAGTAATAAATTACAAAATGAATTAGTAGCTTTCATATACTACCCCTACTTCGCCTGAAACTGTTCAGAGTTCGAACGGGTTTATCATATTTATAAGAAAGTGTTTACTTTCATAAAACACATCTATTATTAGCTTTTCGTAAAATATACGTATATTTGAAAAGTTTACGATTTGCGATGTTATTAAGATGGAACAAGAAACATGAGTTTTCCGTTGCATTAGAGTGTCCCGTCGCAACGCAATGCAATATATGACATTGGCTGCTAGCTGGAATCGATTGAATATACATTAAATGAACACAATTTTGTTTCAGCGAGTCCCGATACATATTTTATTATTCTAAATGTTTATTTGTACCAAAAACTAACATTTTAACTATTTACTAATGATTAAATAATGTTAGTTGCCCCGAAATAGCAAAAAAAAAAAAAATTAAATAGTACGAAAAATATTTAAAAAGTTTTCTTACCTGTTTTTTTTCGTCGTTCAATTTTTCCGGTCTTTTTACTGCACTTTACAAGGAAAAATTAGAAATCGCTATTTAAAATGCAAGACGAAATAAATATTTAGCCAAAAGCATTAAGGACCATGTAGGAGAGCACCAGCTTTGACCCGTGTGACCCCTCGTACAAAATTGATTCAGGAAATTTAAAGTTAATTTACATTATAAATAGTAAAACATACATTATATTAGTGATTGTAATTGTGGAGCTTATTTTCGCCATAAATGTTGGGAAATCAAGAAAAACTACTTATCATACACTTCTTATTTTCCAGTGATAGGGAAAATCTGCACTCTTGAATGCATGAATATCTTAGAAATACTGGTAGTTCTAAAAGCTTTAGTTTACCGTTTACCACGAATTTCCATTTTTGGAAAAAAAGTGGGGAAGAAAATATATTGAATTTTTACTGTTAATTACTGTTTCTATACACTGATTTTCTTTGATAATGATTTTACAGGCGTTCTGGACTCATTAAACTTTGCTAATATATTAGAAAATAATGAAATTAACTAAATCATGCGAATATCTCAATTTTACACTTTTGTGGACGAGGGACGTTTCCATAGTAAGCTACAAGAAATGTTATTTATACGTATTTTTGCCTTTGAACAAACCAATAATCATTTAAAGTAAATGTTACATATAGGACGTGGCAGTCAACTATATCCCTACCAATGGCCAACAGGTACTTTGTGTTGAATCACTTTATACAGATGAAGCCATCATTTACGTTAGATTTTTGTATATGAGGATAACCTCTCTTTTCGGGACCGCCGGTCACTACCCTCCCATTCGGTCTGATCCAAAGATGTCTAAAAACCTTTAAAAAAATAAATTATCATTACCTGTTTTTCATGACAATAGAAACAAGTCTTGTTTTTCTCACTAGTTCGACATTTACCATAGCCCCCGCCCGACACCTTTCCCTCCTCTATCCCTGCCGGAGCCTCAGATGTTTCAAGGGCAATAATTCAAATTCAACGAAAAGGAATGGTGTCCAGAGATTGTAAACAATAAAGCATCAGTCCTACCTAACAGCAGTGGAGAAACCGGTACAATAAAAATGACAAATAGCAGCCTAATAAAGTTACATCAGAAACAGAATGCAGCAAATAGAAACTACCTGTGTGCATAGTCTGTTGAAACTGTTAGCAAAATGGTATTGAAACGAAGTAATATCTGTGAGAGAAATAGTTTAAATGAGGAATATAGGTGCCTGTCAAATCCAACTTCGAAATCCATTGTTTCATGAATGATCAATACCCGCGCATAGCTCCTATCCACACCCCGCCCCAAACTATAGGGCTCTCACCTAATTTGATGGCCATATTGCGATGGTACCAAGGTGAAATAAACACATGAACATATATGAGTCTATGGACCATCTGGGGCTATAGGAGGGGTCCCCAGCGGAGATGAAATGGTACATAAAAATATACCAAATAAAAAGTTCACAAATTAAAAAATAGAAAAACTATAAAAAATGTTGAAAATGAAAACATATAATCAGTTGAAAATTGAACTCTTATAAACAGTTGAAAAATGCAACAATATCGAATACTGAACAACATAAATTATATAAAATTGGAAAACAATGAACACAGGTTAAACGATAGCTAATTAGACCACTTTTACAAGTTGCTAAAAGGTACAGGCATTATACTTGTAATAGTAAGGTGTGAAGACTATATAAGTGCGATGTTACAATACCAGAGTGGTAATGGAAATGGTGAGGTATCGTTTCCGTGGGAGGTCGAAAAGATTCTGCAGAGCAGAAAACGACGGAATTGCCGAAACCGTAATGGTTGCGAACCGGAATTTAGACAAGACGTACGACACCGATGATGGGTATCACAGGCGTTGACTCACCACATAACGCCACCAGTATGCAGCAGAACAGCATACAAATTAATTAACCATGGAAAAAAATAGTCATGTCTGTGATTGTCGCACTGTCCAAATCGTGTGTCACAAATCCAGTGTACCCTGCAGGTGTGGTACTTTGACAATGGTATTGAAAGAGCGCACGTTGATTGGCTACCGGATTGTATAAAACTGCGCTGTCGTCCGGTCGTAATACCAGTACCGAGCACGATGCCCGTTTGTGATTGTTCCGAGTTAGTCGTAAGTGCGGATTGTATTTTCCAGGCACTAAATCAATGGCGGCCCTCCTTTTCTGTGGCTTGCTTTTAGTGCTAGGCCGTCATCCCTCTCGAATCTGGTGGTCATGCTTGTAGCAACCTTTCAATGGATGATGTAAAGGATGAAGTTTTTGAGATGTTAGCCTTTTTTTGACACATAAGACCTTTTGTAGACAAATATCCAGAGCAAGACATACCACGAGAACGCTTTATACATACTTATATAGGGATGATTGCAAATGATGATGATTACAGGCAATCTACGATGTGCTATGGGCAAAGGACGTTGAACATAGAGCCATACTTTTAGCATTGGAGCAGGAGTACAAATAAAACGCAAGAATGTGATTTACGGAACTAATTTATTGTGCCAATAATATATACAGTGATTTACAACATACTTGGAGCTATACATAATGTGATAAACATGTACACAACAATATATATATACACAGTTATGGTCTACACATACGAATGATACAATTAGGATATATAGTTGGTCATTGCATATACCAATTACGTGCAACGCACAGGATACCGGGGTCGACAATTCATATAAACTACATAGTCCAAGTTTATAGTCTGATATAAACCATGTGGTATAATTACGGCGTCAATCAAGATACAGTTGTTGTCACCTCATATTCACTTTGATACAACCGTAGGTTGCCTACCCCCAGGAGTTCCTGGGCTTATATAAACAATATGATACACAAGAAGGTATCGAACTATCAAGATGCAGTTTTTATCATATAAGCATTGTTACAAACAGGTGCTGTCCACCAAACCAGGTAACATAATGTGCTGTTTCATATAACGAACTTATTACTAATTAACACTGGTCCCCGACTAGCATACATTGTTTACGGTGGTACAAAAGCATGTTGTCTATGTAAAAAAGATGTCCTATAAAAATGACATTTATGTGTTTTATTTGTATGGTTAACCTCGATAGCCATAGGGCACTGTCATATAGTGTTTCCTACCAATGGGATCTTATTTCCAGCTCTTGTGTTATTGTACATCGGCATGCCGTTTTGTCTGTGTTTTACATACGACACGAAAGTCAGGTTTTCGCAGGATACGATTCGGTGTAATGATTTGTTTGCCTTCATGTCTTCCCCTTGTCATATTACACATCCTCTCAAACAGTATTTCCTTCCGAGTTTGATGATTCAAAGTTATATCACGAATTTTCGTTACATGGTCCAGAATACGGTCCAACGCCAGAGCATTTCAGACACTGGAGGGAGTTCATCCTTCAGCTGAGCAAGGTACTCATGTAGAGGAAGCACGGGTGTTTGTCCCGGCGTCTAAAGTAGATAATTCTATCAGTATCACAGTACAGGAGACGTGCTATACTGACAATGCTCATCGCTTCATACAGACCTAGTCGTGCCCATGAGGAAATAAACGCTGCAAATATAACATTACTGAATACATAAGGTGTGTTCTCGGATTCCAAATGCCGATAGGTAAAAAGGAGTTTACTCCCTATCAGGTTAACATGGTGAATTTCCAGGTGACGAGAATAGACTATTTCATTAACGTCTCGAGTTGTTGTAACAACCTTTGTTTTTGGAAGATATCACCTCTGAGCCCACTTTCCGAACAAGGTATTTAAATATATTTTTGCAATGAAGCTAAGTCAGTCGTTTTTGTTAATGTTATTATACTCCAGTTGAATTCCCTCGTGATTGAAATATTCGGTAATATACTCTTGGCGATCCTCTTCAATCTGACAATTCTCAGGAAATCCAGAGGCTTGTTTCATTTTAAGGAACGTACCTACTTACGACTTAAACAAGTCCATTGACATTTCCGATTCCAAAAAATTTCGTACGTCTGAAGAATTACATACCATGCCTATAATGCCGCATGGAGCTCGGGCGTGCAGATAGCACATTTAATGGAACGTTCTCCGTTTGTATGTGTGCATTTGCCGGTATATAACGTCTCCATACAAGTTCTACACAAACCAAACATTATAGTGCAGGTCTACGTAAAAGAAAACTGAACTTTATGATGAAAAGGTGCCACTTTGCACAGTGGGTCGTGATACTATTAGAAATGATTTGAGTCGCAGCACCAGGATTAAAGATGGAGGCCAAATTATAACTGAGGTTTAGTAAACCAAAGTTCTTACACGTTTTGCCCATTTTACATTCTGACATGCACATACAACACAATTCTCAGCCTTTTCTTTGCTAGTTTTCAGCAACATACATTTTACGGAGTTACATTTACTGAGTAATAACCATATGGAGGTCTTTTATAGATAAAGTGGGGTAAAACGGGGTAAGGAAACGTAGGGTAAAAAGGTATTGCAAATTCACATGTGTTTTTCTTAAATTATTAATCAATAGTTTACAACCTGGTTGTTTACATTGTTAAACGACTAGATATGTTAAACTGCTAGTAGTTTAAAGTTTCTTATATTTTGTCTTTCGATTATCAATAATTATTACACATGATTTCAATTGTGTCGTTTAATAGTAAATCTATTGCTATTACAACAGGGTAGTATTGGTATCTTAGTAATGCTACAACATACTGGACAATATGGGCCAGGGGCATAATAACGTTAACTGAAATCCTATGCGTGGGGCATAACGAAGAAAAATGTCATTTTTGGAATAAGTTAAAGAAAAATGGTTCCAAAATATTTTTTGCTAGGATTGCTGGTGGAATATTGTAACTGAATATTCAACTGTCTACCGCAAAAAGAATTGCTACAATTGAGCTATTTGTTAACAATCTATACAAGCAAATATCTTACGTTTCCTGTTTTGCCCCACGTTCCCCTACAATTAAATCAATTGATTTTAAAGTTAAAATTATGTACGTATTTAGTGCCTTGAAATCTAAATACAGAGTGTTTCAATTCAAACGAAAATCTTACTCAATAAAAATTCTTATTTAATAAAAGAAAAATTAAAATTATAATACAAATTTGTAGAAGGAAATTAACATTTTATTTAGCAAAAGAATAAGATAAAAGTAGTTCTCCAAAACAGCTGAATTTAATATTCTAATATTAGAGGTTATATGAGTAATCATTTTCATAACTTGCATTTCGAACATGTGAAACATATATTGTGTTGGGTTAAGTGACTCAAATGATTTGTGCACTCAAACAAAACGACACTTGTTAATTTACCTGTAGCTCATCATTTTCATTGTAGTAGGTAGATTTGTGGTTGGAACACCCACCTTTACATAATCTACACTGAAGTGTGTATGGGGCACTGTCCCCATGGCATGAACATTGTGGTGTATTGCATCCTGTTTTTCACCCACATACTTTCAGGAATACTAGCATTTTCCAAATATCCATTTACCATCTTTATAATCCCATCCCCATGAAGATGGGCACTCCGTATTGGCTTCAGAGTTGCAGGCATTGCTCTATTTCTGACCTGTCTGATACGCTGCTCTCAAAATATGTTGATGTAAAGCTGCATTAGAAGGTGGTAGGGCCACAAGTAGTTTGTTCCTGTTAGCAAATAGGTCTTTTCTTGTTTCATTAACACAATGAATGTCATGCCGTCATGGAACTAGAAAACCCACTTTCAGTACGCAGCTCTAACTTAGTATCTATGGGTAACAGATTCATAGCTAAAGATGAAAGTGTGAAAGCCCTGTGGTGTGCTGAGAAGGATGGAAAAGTAATGTACGAATGTTTTGTGCGTGAACGATTTATTGAGGGGAAAGTCTATATATGACCCCATACATAAAATGAATATAAGAATATTTTCTCAGAGACAGCACAGCCGTAAAAGCGTTAACTACTAACCCGTCTCTTTTCCAAAGACTCTTCATTGTCAGTCGAGAACGTGCTCTCAGTTTTTCAAGTTCGAAAATCAAAAGTGTACGCCTTCCTTGAGTGTCAATGGCCAGATTGGCCCTGTTTCAAAAGCTGACCTAGCAGTGAAGATGGAAAGTTTATTCAGTTGTGTTGGCACCGCTCCAAATAATATTAGCTCAATAGTCTACGATAGAGCCCCACTGGTACACGAAAATCGGCAGCAACCAGGAGCCAAAACGTTCAGAGGCTATTACAAAGGTATTGAAGTTTACTTAATCAATCAATGTACTTCAAGAAATTTCTCAAGAATTGATGTGGTATGGAATCTGTACGTACCAAACAGTTTGAAAGTTATTGAACGTCAGAATCGATGTAAAGGCATGCGTCGTCAAGTTCCTCCAGAAGGAAAATTATCGGGAGACTGCCCTTTCTGCGTAATGATTCTAGCAAAAATGAGCGGTTCCAATTTCTTGCTAGGAGCCTCGTAAATGGGGTGATCAGTGTACATATTGTAACAAATGTTGGTGACACTTCAGAAAATGTCTCAACATCACTTGCAGGAAAGATCAGTAGCCACATGGCCGCATCATATTGCACTCCAAAGATATGGTTCAGCATGACTCAAAGCAACTGCTAGTTCGAGCTTCCGATACCGATGTCTTAGTGCTTTGCATTTCATACTTCTCTATGATGGAAGCAATGAGATTGGAGGAATTTTGGCTTCTGAGTGGAGTAGGAGCTTGAATACAATACGTAGCATTGCATAGTATTACACAGGCACTTGGAGACGAGAAAGCAAAAGCATTACGTGTGTTCCACGCATTTAGTGGCAGTGACACAGTTTATATATTTTTCTTCGAAGGGAAAGAAAATAGCTTGGAATACGTGGACAACGTACCCAGCTGCTACAGATGCATTTAAAACCCTTTCAATGCCAGTTCATTCACTGTTTGCGGACGTCTTGACAACTCTAGAACCATTTATAGCCCTACTCTATGGCCCACACACTGCTAGTCATTGTGTTAATGACACAAGAAAAGACCTATTTGCTAACAGGAACAAACTACTTGTGGCCCTACCACCTTCTAATGCAGCTTTACATCAACATATTTTGAGAGCAGCGTATCAGACAGGTCAGAAATAGAGCAATGCCTGCAACTCTGAAGCCAATACGGAGTGCCCATCTTCATGGGGATGGGATTATAAAGATGGTAAATGGATATTTGGAAAATGCTAGTATTCCTGAAAGTATGTGGGTGAAAAACAGGATGCAATACACCACAATGTTCATGCCATGGGGACAGTGCCCCATACACACTTCAGTGTAGATTATGTAAAGGTGGGTGTTCCAACCACAAATCTACCTACTACAATGAAAATGATGAGCTACAGGTAAATTAACAAGTGTCGTTTTGTTTGAGTGCACAAATCATTTGAGTCACTTAACTCAACACAATATATGTTTAACATGTTCGAAATGCAAGTTATGAAAATGATTACTTATATAACCTCTAATATTAGAATATTAAATTCAGCTGTTTTGGAGAACTACTTTTATCTTATTCTTTTACTAAATAAAATGTTAATTTCCTTCTACAAATTTGTATTATAATTTTAATTTTTCTTTTATTAAATAAGAATTTTTATTGAGTAAAATTTTCGTTTGAATTGAAACACTGTATTTAGATTTCAAGGCACTAAATACGTACATAATTTTAACTTTAAAATCCGTTGATTTAATTGTAGGGGAACGTGGGGCAAAACAGGAAACGTAAGATATTTGCTTGTATAGATTGTTAACAAATAGCTCAATTGTAGCAATTCTTTTTGCGGTAGACAGTTGAATATTCAGTTACAATATTCCACCAGCAATCCTAGCAAAAATATTTTGGAACCATTTTTCTTTAACTTATTCCAAAAATGACATTTTTCTTCGTTATGCCCCACGCATAGGATTTCAGTTAACGTTATTATGCCCCTGGCCCATATTGTCCAGTATGTTGTAGCATTACTAAGATACCAATACTACCCTGTTGTAATAGCAATAGATTTACTATTAAACGACACAATTGAAATCATGTGTAATAATTATTGATAATCGAAAGACAAAATATAAGAAACTTTAAACTACTAGCAGTTTAACATATCTAGTCGTTTAACAATGTAAACAACCAGGTTGTAAATTATTGATTAATAATTTAAGAAAAACACATGTGAATTTGCAATACCTTTTTACCCTACGTTTCCTTACCCCGTTTTACCCCACTTTATCTATAAAAGACCTCCATATGGTTATTACTCAGTAAATGTAACTCCGTAAAATGTATGTTGCTGAAAACTAGCAAAGAAAAGGCTGAGAATTGTGTTGTATGTGCATGTCAGAATGTAAAATGGGCAAAACGTGTAAGAACTTTGGTTTACTAATCCTCACTTATAACTTGGCCGCCATCTTTAATCCTGGTGCTGCGACTCAAATCATTTCTAATAGTATCACGACCCACTGTGCAAAGTGGCACCTTTTCATCTTAGATGCCTAGAGGCCATAAATTCAATCCTATTCCGATAGTTGATTTAAGCAGTTGATTTTTGTAGTTGTTTGATATTCTAAACCTCTTTCATACAGCTTAGTGACCTATCTATTCAAAAAGTTTAGAGGGTGCGAACCTCTTCCAAATTCCGATTTCTTTGCAGTCTTAGCACAATTTTAGTAGTACGTAATTATATATTTGTTACCTAATTTCATTTCCAGATCCTCTTTGAACGTTACTCAAATCCCTGAACACCCTAAGAAAAATTGTGGTTGTAATTTCATTTCCAGATCCTTTTTGAATATTCCTAAAATCTTTGAACACCCTAGAAAAATTCTGGAGACATGCCTGAAAGAGCTTGTCTTATACTGTTATTAGACCTCATTTTCTGGATTTTTGTAAATATTTTCATACATTATTCCATATTCAAATTCACTGCGACTTGTTTTATCTTCCCTCTGACAATTTGCTTTAGTTCTTTTAAACCTCATATCAACATCTCTGGCATTATTCACAGCTTCTACTAGGTAAAGTCTTCCTTTGTAACAATTGCTACAACGCTTAATCTCAGGAGAATAAATTCAATCGAATAAAAATAGCGAAGAAATTAGAAATGCATTGAATTCATTACGTGCCTTCAATCTGAGTTTATAAAATTACTATATTAACAAATTATATAATTAAATTGTTGAGATTAAGAAGTATAATATTCCACCTGATTTATAATTACTAATACACATTCTGACAACTTATAATTACGGAATATTATTTAATCTTTTGACATAAATTTGTAATTTTAAGTTACTGGTTTTGACCATTAGTTTATCCGATAAACAGTTTTCATTTTAGTTTAACAAAATTAACATTTTCACCAATTCAGTTGCTTCGAACATAAATTAGGCTAATTCTTAAAATCATGGATTACGTCATACTTTCATATCCATTCTTCTCATACTTCATAATTGGTTAAATATTTGCACTCTCCATGATCCCACGAAAATGCTCTTTCCGTAAGCGGACATAAATAATAAGTGATCCAATGGTTACTAAATAATTCAATATTAATCGAATATGATTGGTCTTAAATATTTCCACATTGAGTGAATGTGTTGCACAATATACCTAAACGGCAGCAGGGTACTGTCATAGTATGTCTAGAAAATATTATTTTTAATTCCCCCATCAAACTGCTACCACCATAATATTATTGATAAAGTAAGAACTCATAATTAACACAAAAATTAATCAGATTGGATAAATTGTTTTCGCTAGATCCCGATATTTGTTCTTCAAAACTATCCGGCCAACACTACATTAAGACTTAAGAGAAGATCTACTAGCTAGGTCATTACTGAATCACGTGAATAAGTGGCTTTTTAAGGAAACCTTACATGCTCATCATTGACGGAGTTAACAACAAAACTTTTCACATATGGGACATTAACAGTTTTATCGCTAATACTGAAAAACATTCATTTTTTAAAATAAAACGAGCTGACAAGGTTATCACACTTAACTGTATTTTAAAAACACAGCCAGCGTAACGGTTTCAACGTTCTAACAACATCTTCCTCAGACGACACATTAATACACACTAACGACTCAAAAAAAGTACCAGAAGGACCAGAGATACTTTTTATGAACTGTTAGTGTGTATTAATGTGTCGTCTGAGGAAGGTGTTGTTATAACATTGAAACCGTTAGGCTGGCTGTGTGTTTTTAAAATAAAGTTAAGTGTGATGGCCTTGTCAGATTGTTTTATTTAAATTAAGTGCGGATAGAAGACCTCAAAAAACATTCAGCTACATTTACCCAGGTAAAAAATTCTTAATAATTGAAACTTGATTTCAAATTTCAATAATCTGATTTTAAAGGTTGGACTCTTCTTTCCCTTATAGCGAACAGAGGTAGTCGTGTGGTTTGAGGCTTTATTTATTTATTGTCTTATTTTCCATGGCGGAATTAAGTCCACAGAAGCCTTCTCTTCCACTCAACCATGTACATACATATCTATACAAGCAGTCAGCTTAATATATTGGATGATAATTAAGAAAAAAAGAATAGACACTAAGTTAGTACACATGACTACATAAAGGAGAAAAATCAAGCAGAGACCCGTACAAACACCTATATCTACATGTTATAATAGAAGCAAGCCTGTATATCATTTATAAGACGAATAATACGCATGCACATACATCGATATTTATGAAATACATAAAGACAACTTATCTGCATACTTAGAAAGAGCTTTGCATTCACTTTTATTCTTTTCTCCTTTATTTATTTAATTTTTGAATTTTATGTGTTTATTCCACCACCGAGTGTGTAAAGACTAAGATTTTAATTGGATCTGAAACAGACTTCTTAAAAGTAGAAATTAAGTTCAGTTGTCGTGTTTTGGGCGATAGATAATTCCAAGCTTGGATGGTGGAAACAGTGAAAGATTTGGAATTAGAAGAGTGATGAGGGACCGAGAGTAATTTGCTTTCCCTTGACCTGGTGTTGCAATCATGGTAGCAGGTAAGCGACTGAAAGCGTTCGTGCAAGTAAGAAGGTTGTTGAAAACGAAATATTTTCAAAAGAAGTGTTAATTACGTCTTTCATTAAGTTTATGCATTGACAATCGTCTATAAGAGGAAGTCAGATGGTCTGAGTACTTAAGAAGAAAAACAAATCTAAGACAGGCATTTTGTATGCGCTGTAGTCGTCTGGCTAGTTCATCCTTGAGATTGGTTAGAATCACATCACAATATTCTAGGTGAGGGAATACCAGTAACTTAACTAGAATTGATTTGATGTGGGTGGGCAGGAAATGTTTGAGTCTAGTAAATGTAAGGACGAGAATGCTTTTCTGCACATTGCATTGATGTGTGGTTTCCATTCTAGGCGCTCGTCTAGGATTACACCTCGGTTTTTGACTGTCGTAGAGCAGGGAATAACGATCTGGTCTAGACATACTGCTGGAAGGTTATTCTTTTGCATGTACTGAGTTAGTTGGTTGGACGATACACGTATACATTTCGATTTTCCCGGGTTAAGTACTAATCCGCTCTTAGCTCCGCATCCACTCGTTGATTTTTTGTAGATCCGCATTTAATTTGTGAATTGTGTTTTCTAGGTGTTGTGGGCGACATGATGTGTATACTTGGAAGGCATCAGCGTACAGATATTATTTACAGTGTGAGAGGACAGATGAGAGGTTAATTACATATCTGGTGTAGTAAAAAGTAATCCATTATTTTTGCATGACATTGAAGGCTTGACTTACCATAGTTAGAATGATCCGATTTAGGTCACATATGCGCCGTTTTGTTCGATAACGTGTTGCCATTTGGAAGGTAATATCATGATGCCTCTCTCATAGAAGCCCTTGTCCCTATTGGCAAAAAA
>JAGDQP010001049.1:0-70140 GCA_022664845.1 Lepisma saccharinum
CATTTGACGTTCATTCAAATCGTGTGGGACCCATTTACCCAGTTTATTGATCTTCCCCATTGCTCGTAAACGTCTGCTGATTGTTTCTTGTGACACATTTAATGCTTTTGCCAATTGCTGTTGAGTTTGAGTTGGGTCATTCTCCAATAACACCTGCAATTGCTCGTTTTCGCACTTTTGTGGTCTACCAGAGCGCGCACTGTCTTTCACATTGAAATCACCACTTTTGAATTGTCGAAACCATGTCTCACATGTTCTAATTGATGGAGCGTGCTCACCATATGTTTCTAGCAGCACACGATGACTTTCAACAGCCTTTTTCTTTTCATTAAAAAAGAAAAGCAATGCGTGCAGCAAATGTTCTTTTTCAGGCACAAACTTCGACATGATCACTGAACGATAAAACAAAGAGGCAGATCTAGAAAGGTCGACATGAATTAACGTAGAACCAACGTTGATCTAAAAGGATTAGCATTGGACCCACATACATCAACATTCACATCTATGTTGATCAACATCTTTGCAAACATATGGGTAAATTTGAACAAAATGTTTCCCATTTTACCTCGATAGCCACCGACATCGATGTCGATTCCACCACAAGATTCCATGTAGGTCAATATCGGTCCATCACGTGTGCTACTGAGGGTTACATATGGATTATGTACACCTTTGGATTGAAACATTCCCAGCTGTTAGCAGCCATTACGCAGTATTTACTACGATAAACTTTGGTAAACTTTATTTTATATGGACCAGTCTAGTAACTCTTGACTTGGACCCGTCACGATTATCCTCACGTTCGAGTTAAAAGACACCCATCACTTTGCCGGGACTCGAACCCGCGACCTTCGAGTATTTGATACGAGTGCATACTCATTTTAATGGACATCCCCTCTTCTCTCCCTGTACTATTCAAATAAAAACATTAGGTAACTCTGACACATTAACAAAACATACTAAGGATAGCTTTAGTGTGTTTTTAATTAACAAAACTGCTACTGATATGTTCAACAACCCAACCGTCCTTGGAGGTTTAACTGAACAGTTTTCTCAACAAGAAAAATTAAAATCTGTAGGAATACGCAGCGTAAGAAATCTGATTATAAGTTATCTCTGAACCACTAAAATATATAGATTAAATTAACTACTGAATACACCAACTCATACTACATATCCAACTCATACGTCATCAATTTTGTAATATGAAAATGTATTTTATATTTAAAAAAGGTTCCACAAACACCTACTACAGCCTCTAAGATAAAATGAAATTGCATGTTTTACTTGTTTTGAGTGAAATTGCATTCGCTCGTTTGTTACGGTTCTTATCATAGAGAGCTCTTGTGATCTACGAAAATCTTTGTATTTATTTCAAGCAGATAATATATTAAATCGACGATGTAATTAAGACATCTCGCAGATAAAGATGATTGGTTTCTTGCTTGTGTTCTGAATTTACCTGACTGTTTAATTTGAGTTAAGTAGATTTACATGAGTCTCGTATCTCATCAATATTCTACTTAGAAACTAAAATGAAAATAAATATTGTATTTAACAAACAGAAAGCTGCAATTTAATAATACTCAATTATAGTATTATTTTTGAAGGTGCACATATGAGTCATCTATACTCGTGCATCCGTATTGCTTCTCTGCTATCGGTTACATAGTATGGCCTTGAAATAAAATTCTTTCAACACGTCCAGCTTCTAAATAAGCAGCCTTTAGGAACCTTACAAAGCTGGAGGAAATGCAGACAAAAGTAGAAAGAACACTTGCTGCTAAATACACTTGTAGCTCTCATCGAGCGACCGGGGTTCTGTGGTAGATAATTGACTTAGGATTCTGGATGACATAGGTTTAATTCCAGCAGACGACCATTGTGACTGAGGTTTCTGTCCGTCATATCAGGAAAATGCCGGAATGGTACCTTCAACTTAGGCCCTGATCAACACCTTTGCGTATTCTTTCAACTCCTCTGTCTCGGCATAATTCTTAGGTACCTAAAGACCGTCAATTCAAATTTAACTTGTAACTCTCAACTGCTAGAAGACTTAAGCTGCTTACCATAATAAGGCAAAACTAGCAAGATGCCTCTCATCAAGAATTGAGGTCATATACAGTCACTTTATAAATTCTTAAATTGGCGCGACTCATGCTTTTCTTTTTAGTTATGCATATAT
Organism: Lepisma saccharinum; assembly: GCA_022664845.1. Lineage (NCBI taxonomy): Eukaryota > Metazoa > Arthropoda > Insecta > Zygentoma > Lepismatidae > Lepisma > Lepisma saccharinum. The sequence continues at coordinate 2,186 of JAGDQP010001049.1, forward strand.
TTGTTTTTAACTTGACAGTACGAATTCTTTAAGAAAAGTATATATTTAATTTTTTATTATTATATGTTTTGAGTTATTTTGGTCTTTGAAAACTTTTTCTCATGCTGATCTTGACACCCAAATCCTAATATATTCTGCAAAAAAGTCAAAACCCAAGATGGTTGCAGGCTAGTATTTATTTTAGAATAAAGAAGTCCATATTTTAAAAAAAATATTAAAATATGCTTTTAAAATATATAAATATATGAAAGGAATATTCTATTGTCACCCGACTTATGTCGCTGTGCAAAAGTTTATAATTCTATGGCGTCGAGAAATGAGTTAATTTTACGTTCCATTATTTTAGGACAGCACGAACCATTGTGACCTAAAGAAAAGACCTAAACAACTTTTCAATATCAATTAACCATCGTAGTATGGCATACGAAAATGTTACTTATTGCTTTATCTATATGAAAAGGGCTGATAGGACCACATTTTCCCCCATTTGTGAAACACAAATACGTCCTAGTCCATAATCTTGTAACAGAAATGAAAACACTGAAATGAAAATATTAGATAGAATATCCAATTCAAGTACAATGCTAACGTTTAATGAATTACAAAAGACTCGATTACGATGTTTCGATGCACTAAATCTACTAATTTTACAAATAATGTTCTATATCCGTTGGGATTGTAACTTCGGCTTCTGGAATGTCAGGCAAGCGCCAGATAATTATGCTGTCATAGCAGTAGTGGTTTCTCTCTCTTGAAATAGGTTATAAGGAACAGTTTTGCTAGGTAAAAATGTAAGACTTTGTAACAGTTTCTAGTAAGTACACCCAATGTTTGCTTCTGTCCACTTATAAGCTATCCCAGCGACTGCCAGAAAATCAACTTACTCCCTAAAATCAACAAATCTCAACACTTAGGTTTTTAACTAAAGCCCTTTAAAATCAAAATATAAAATTTAGAAAACTTTAGATGTATGTTGAAGGGTAGCCGGAAATTGGTGACTTCAACAGTCTGACTTAACTTTGTGTCAGCTGATACATTAGTTCGAAAGGAAAACAGATATAAAGAATACCGATTGTCCCATTGCTGGAGTCTCAGATTCCCGTTGTAAACAACTAACTAACTAATATTGTAGCTTTCGCAAGCAACAACTTCATCGTCATAATAACATAGGTTCGTCACTAAATTCTATCTTGACAGAACCAAGTCAATTTTCTCTAAGCTCTCCTCTAGCATTATCAATTCGTCTACGCCTTCACAACGGAGTATTGCCCTCCGTCTTCCCAAGCATGAGAAAATATATTAGGTTTTCTCCCATCCAAGCAATGTGATGTGGCCATGTTAACTGTCTTTATTTCATTGTTGTTATCATTTCGAGTGCTTCCTACAGTACGTGGAGTTCTTCATCATGCAGTCACCTTCACTCTTTAGTCACTTCGTCCCGTTGGGGCAGTGTATCGTGATAAACAACGTAAGTTGAGTTGGTGTGGCAGAGAAATGGTCTCAGAGTCTCATGACAGTCTAGTGATCAGAGTTTAAATCCCAGCGAAACAAATGTCTATAATTATTGACTTGAAACGACCGTGTCCATTAATTCTGTGTTTCGTCATCCATAATATTGTTAAAATGTGTATTATTCGACATTTATTTCTAATCTTACTCTTTGACTTTTTTGTCTGATATATTTTATTAGAACCTACATCATCGTTATCCATTCCTAATTCTACAAATTACTCTTCCTAATAATTGTTTTCATGTAACCAACAACTTTGATATATAGCATACTAAGAATGCCTATACATTTTAATTTATGTTTAAATTATTACACTTCTTCTTAAGGAGTTACTTCTGTAGCACTTCTAACGCCCAATTATAAACCTACTTCCTAATAACAAATTACCAGACAGAGCACACGAACAGGAAATTTAAAAAAGTGTCTTCAGCTTGTTTATCTGAAACGTTTAATGTATGACAAAGTTGAATTAAGAATATACATTTTTAAATTATCATAATTGTTACAAATTTCCGTATCTTTTGTTTTTGTGCTCTGTTATGTATTATAGCGTTGAAATCTGCATTAATCGAAATTTTCTTTCTTTTTTTTTGTTTTGTGTTTTTGTCTGATGTTTTAGGATACCAGATGATTTTTATATCCTAATTCTGCAATAACTGGTCCTATTAACTCTTTCCATATAAACATTTTCATATATAACATACTAGATATAATTATGTGCCTGGAAACCAATACAGGACCGGCAAACCGGGACTGTCGTCCCAAAGTTTTTCTACAACTAACTGGGCTGATACCCTTTAATTCCTCTTGCCAAGGGTTAATTAACCCGACCGAGGTAGACGTCTAATGTCCAATCCATTTGTTTACGTCGTGGGGTTGGTTAGTACCCAAGCAACTGCTTGGAGAACGAACATGCATTGGTTGGTCACTAGCCCGCACTAGCAGACAGCGTGGTAAGTCAAATGTCTTCACCTCTCCTTTCTTACCACATGATGGTACAACTAAAGAAAGAACCTCAGAGGTCCTCACGGCCTGTAGGACGGAATGCAGCTGGCAATGGCAGCGGTCAGTCCTGCAGGAAGTCAGAGGGTCAAATGCCCGGGTTTCGACTGTAAACTGTTAGGACAGCGACACGGTACCTCACACGAACCTATACGTAGCTACTCTTAACTGTCAGTCACTGGCAGTAGAGGACCAATTAGAAGAATTTGAGAATGAACTCAAGAAGAATAAGTGACATCATAGGATTATCAGAAGAGTGGGGGAAGAATGAAGAACAGTTGAAATTACCGTCAGGGCGCATGTTCAACTCCAAAGGAACACAAAATGGAAAACAGACAGGCGTTAGCTTTATTATAAATAAAGATCTGAAGATACGCCTCACAAAAATTGAAGGAATTTCAGATAGAATCGCACGACTAATAATTTAGATAAACAAGAGATACAGTGTAGAAGTTATACGACATCACATCCAAAGGAGGAAGTCAAAAACCTATACGAGGAGACACAGAAGATTTTGGATAGTTGCAAATCGCATTACCAACCTCAATGCGAAAGTAGGAGCTAAGCAGAGCAGTGACATGAAAGTGAGACAATTTGGATTTGGCAAAATAAACAAGAGATGAGAGAAGCCGGTAGAGTTCTCAGAAGCCAACAGACTGTTCATTTCCAATACATTTTCCAAGTAACCGTTCCAGATGCTGTGGACACGGAAAGGCCCAAATAGAAATAAAAACAAAATAGACCACGTATTATCGAGTAACAGGGAAACTCTGCAACACGTGTCCTTTCTGAACAGTATCAAAATCTCAAGTGATTATATGATGGTAAGATGTAATCTGAAACTAAACACTAGTCTTGAAAGAAACAAGCTTATCGGAGAGAAACCGTCAGTATTAGATCTGGAAAACCTAGGAAAACAGATATTCCAGATAGAACTAAACAACATTTTCAGCGCCTTAGAAGAGTTAGAAGATAAAGAAGAGATAAATAGCAGAAATAAAATACTGACTGAGAGAGTAAGAGAGACTACAAAGAAAATAGCAGGCATGAGAAGGTTAGCGAAATCTGAGAAGAAACTTCAATCTTGATGAAGAAAAGAAGAGAATGAAACAAGAGAAAATTACATGAAGACGAATGAGTACATAGAATTAAATAAAACTGTAAGGAAGTAAATAAGAGAGGATGTGCGAAGGTACAACGAGTATATTGTAAGAAATACAATCGAGGAAAACAAGAGCCTAAAGAAAACCAAACACCAGCTCATGATAGGCAAAAAGCAAGCAACTGCTGTTAAAAAAACATACGGAACTGTAAAACGAAATAAGGAAGAAAATATAAAGATCTTTCAAAATGTCTACAGAGAATTGTACTACTCCCAAGAAGAACTAGGAAAAGAAGATTAAGAAGAAAATGATGTATATATCCCAGACATAATGAAAGAAGTTAACAAAGAACTTCGAGGGATGAAGAACGGAAAATCGCCAGGAGAAGATGGACAGTGATGTTTAAATGGGGAGGTGAAAAGATGAAAGTGGAACTTGTCAAATTATTCTCATAGTGTCTGAGGGAAAGAGAAATGTTCGAATAATTCTGTCGTCATTTTGCTGTACAAGAAAGGGGTCAAAGAACGCGTCGAGAACTACAGGCCAATTACGTTACTGTCAGTTCTACACAAAATCATCAACAAAGTTAATTTGAATCTTATTGAACGGGACTTGGATTTTAACCAAGGAAGGGAACAAGTCAGATTTCGTCGTAGATTTAGAACAATGGACCACATACAAACATTGAATGAAGTTATGGATAGGACTAATGAATATGAACTTCCACTATGTTTGGGATTCATAGATTTTGAAAAAGCTTTCGATTTGGTATCCTTGGCAGCAGTACTTCAATCACTTGAACATCAAAGCATCGAAAATGTGTACATCAAGCTACTGCGAGACATTTATTCGACTGCCACGTCTGTCATTAGACTACATCAAGAAAAGCAGTAAGGGAAGGAGATTCAATTTCTCCAAAACTGTTTTGGCTATCCCGGGGACTGTGTTCCAAAATTTAAACGAGGATCAAAGTTGGAATAAAGATCAATGGCGAATATCTGCATCGTCTACGTTTCACTAATGATAGAGTCCCTTTTAATTCAAGTGCAGAAGGACAGCAAACCAGAATAGAAGAACTATATAATGAGAGTTCGAAAATATGCCTTAAAATGTATTTAGGTAAAACAAAAGTAATTTAAAATCAACATGCTGTAAAGAAGGAAGTACAGATTAGCGGAGATACAATAGGCATGATTGAAAAGTATGTTTATTTAGGACAGCTCAAATCATCGAATGCCAAGTTGATTAATGAAATAAATAGAAGATGTAAAATGGCGTGAACTTCGTTTCGAAGACTACACTTTATTTTCAAAAGCAAACTACCAATGTGTCGGAAGCGTAAATTTTATAATCAATGTGTTTTTGTGTGAAACAAGGACATTTAATGCGTAAACGAATCAAAAATTAAGTCACAAGAAGAGCAAGAAAGATGTGCATGCAAGAAATAACTAGGAGGGACATGAAGACAAATGCATGAATTCGCGCACACATAAAGGTAGAAGATGTAATCGAGACTGCGAAGAAGATGAAGTAGACACTAAATTATGCAATAAATCAGTTCAATTCGACACTATTATGAAACAAATTAATCTAAAGGAAATGCATGATTGCATTTCCTCAATGTACATTTACAATTTTATTTTTAACCACAGAGATTGCTTTGGTTCACGTGCAGTCAGTCAACGAACTGATACAAACAAGCTCTTTTGCTTAACAATTGTTGTTCGACTGTAAATAGCTTTTATGGCAATTAATTCAAAGTATGTTGCAGATTTCGTCAATAGATGGCAGTATCGTATGCTACGTCAGTAAGATGTTAATTTATAGAAGTAAATGTTTCTTATTTGTTATATTTATTTTCTATTGAATTTTGTTTTATTTCAAGTTATCATTTTTGTAATTATACATGTGTGTAGGTATTTTATGTGAAGAACTGTACGTCAGAATTCAAACAACCACGGTGTAAGATGTAAAATTGTAAATACTTAGGTAAACAAATTCCATGGAGGAAACAGATCCATTCACTCTAGAAGAGATGATTACAAACAAATCAAATCAAATAAAATATTCAGCTTTTCCAACAGTAAGAAATAATGGAATTCGTTTACATTTCGATAGCTTAGAGGACAAATTAAGTTTCATGCAACTTTTCAAAGATAAAGATTTTGGAAAAGAAGCCACCTGCATTGCTTACGATAGAGAAATTTTGTCGCAGCCAAAAATCAAGACTACTACATCCTTTACTTGTGTAGTTAGGAACATCTCCACGAACGTAGATACAAAGGTACTCAAACAAAAATTGCTAGATCAGAAACTTCCCATTACTGGTGTGGTCCGAATAAGGAATGAAAACGGTCCACTTCCTTTGATTAGACTGTTTACTAGGGACCCAAGGCTAGTTAGTTACCTGATTACCCATGGACTGTCTTTAGGTCGAAATAGATACAGGGTGGAGGAATCAAGGAATTCTGCCAGACCTTATCCATGTGTTACATGTTTGAAATACCATAAAGAACAAAAATGTTCCAACGCGCCTCATTGTTATAAGTGCGGTCAAGAACACTTAAGTTATAAATGTTCTGTCATTCCAGTAAAGGATTACTGTGCCACTTGCAGAAAGAGGGGTCATAGAACTGCGGCGGCAAATTGCCCACAAAGGCCGATTCGAAATGAAACTTCAACAAACAAAAAGATTTTTAGATCCGGAGAATCAACCTCATTTACAGCCAATACACAACATGAAATCCAGGAAAGCACACATCCAATTACAGAACCTCACTCAATAAAATACATCGAAGAGAAATTTAATAATCACCTCAAAAATCTTACAGACAATATGTTGAAATGGATGACAACAGTGCTTTCAATCACTTCAAATCAGGACAGCCAATTCATTCAAAGTGCCATAAATCAGGCTTCAGAGGAATTGTTCCAGTGCCATTTAAACATCATCAAATCGGTGGAAAATCACATATTTGTTGGCATAGAGCCTTATACAAAAAATAGGAAAACAAATACAAACCCTGACGATGCAGATCACATCTCACTTGATTAAAAACATTGTAAAACTCACAAATATTTAGGGGAACGTTGACAGTTGAGCACGGCAGGCCTTACACCTTTAACGAAAGAAGAAGTGATCAAAAAGTGCTTTTAAATCTATCTCAAACTTAATGAAAGAATGCTAAAGAACGTATATAATCATAATTTCCTCTCCAGATTTTTCATTTCTCACCTTAAAAATCAATCTAAAAACAATAATAAATCTCTCTACCATTTATTAGCCAAACAACTTTCTTATATTAGGCATATCGGTCAAAAAATTTAAAAGAAATCGTGCAATTCAAAAAATTATAACTATATTTACAAATTAAATTTGTCCACTTCCAGTTCACATAAATACAATTATTAAAATTAAACTAACAATAACACTTATCTCTGGCGGGTTTTTTTTGCGGTTAACAGGTGGGGCCGTTGACCCTGGGATGGATCCGATTCAGTTATCTAATCAATATCATCTTTCAAACTTAACAAAACTTTATATCACAGGACGAAAGTGGCCTAAGTGGCCAGAAGTCCGGTCATTGGGGCCATGCGGGCCCAGTGATAATTACATTTTGCATTGGTATGGAGGAATCATAACTTAACCTAGCCTATCTTTGGATGGTTAGCTTACTACCGAGGACCCAGTGTTGCATACGCGCAGGCGAGATCAGGAAGTGTACCACCGATATAGGATCGACAGCATTTTATCAGTGTTGGAGGGTGGTGTTAGCCTGAGAAATAGCAGTCATTGCACTTTGACTGATCATCCACAGTTTATCATCTGTAGTAATTACCTCTCATCATCGGTTCACTCCTACCTCATCAGGTTCTTGCCCCCCTTTCTAAACGGGGGGCCCTCCTAATAACAGTAATTGGACAGACACTCATTACAACATTCATTTTGTATCTCTACATGTCCAGCACAAACAATATGACTGAAAAGCAGCAAGTAGGACTACACCAACTTCCAGCACAAGTTCCTGGACCATCACCGTACTCTACTTTGGTCTCTTCACGGCATCAACGTAAGACAGAGAAAACAACTACACGCTCTCGATCTCGCTCACCAACTGCAGTAATACCAGGACGTTCTTCATCACCACCATCAAAAAGAACCCATACCATCAGTGACTCCGACTCCGAACATCAAATGGAAATACACAACACTGAAGACTCTACAACATTAGCAGGTTCAACTACCAGGAAGCACTCATTCTTGCTCACCAACTTTGATCCGAAATATCAGAATAGTAAACTACTACTTCTCCAATTCTCCAAATACGTCTCCCGCGAGCAAATCAGTAGGATCATACCAACCAGAAATGGTGTTATTATTCAGTCTTCAGACCCAAATCTCGCTTCATCCATTCGAAACAAACATATCTATGAGATCTTCGGAAAATCCGCAAAGATGACCAGACTAGAAGATAAACCACCACGGCAACCACCACCACCTCGCAAATCACCCACATTATCTGTTGTAATACGAGGCTTAGAACCATCCATCCCGGACAATGAAACAGAAGACGAACTAAAACTGGAAGGACATAGTATTCTCAAATGCATCCGTATCAAATCACGAACCGGAGAACCAACATACATGGTACGAATACTCACCAATAGCCAGGAAACCATTGACGATCTTCTCACTAACGGTGCATATGTGTACAAACGCAGATACAGAGTAGAGCCTTCACATACACCACCACCGCTCCCAATGCGATGTGAAAAATGTCAGCAGTACAACGTGCATCCAACATCTAAGTGTCCAAACGAAGACAAATGCGGATTTTGCTCAGGACCACATAATACTAATTCTTGTAATAACGCTCAACAACCACCGAAATGCACTACATCCGGAGACAATCACCCAACATTTAGTTACAAATGTAAAGGGAGACCAGCACCGGAACCATCAAAGCCAGAACTCATAGTTCCAATACGCACTCCAGAAATAAAGCACCAAGGCACAAGCACTGCATCTGTTTTTCAACCAATCACAATCGACCAACTTCTTGCTTTCCTCACCGTAGTGCTTCAGAATATACATCCATTTCAACGACCATTCATCTTGCACCAAATACAGCACGCAGCAAAAACCACTCTTCATGTGAACTTCAATGCAACATATTCTGGTCCTTATGCCCACTTTCATGCTACAACACTCGCAACAGAAGTCTAAATTCAACTCCAACCTCTTCGCACATACAGTCATGGCTTTGATATTTCTATTCTTAAATATACGTTCACTTCCAACTCATAAACCTCTTTTTGAACAGCTGCTTCTAGAAGAAAAGATCAATGCTTTCCTCTTAAACGAAACCTATCTCAAGCCTACCAGCATCTGTAAAATATCACGCTACTCACTCCTTCGAAACGACAGTACACTCCCGGCACTCAGGGCAAACGGTGGCACTGCTATAGGTTTTTCACCTTCCATACCTTATCGTTTCCACACGCCTAAAATACCCAATCTACCAGAACACATAATTACAACTCTATACTATAAAAATAATTACATAACCCTTGCAACCATCTACATCCGTCCGGGCCACCCCATACCGTATCCGTTCTTTGCACATATCTCAAATAATTTTTGTACATATATTATCATGGCCGATATTAACATACATAGTCGCCCAGACAGAGAAAAAGAGCTTTTCAACAATTCATTGAATATCAAACCACAGGAACTGTACATCAACTGCCGAAACACACCAGACCAATTTCGAATACCACACCGGATATTGCAATAACCTCTACCAACCTAACACAACGTTGTAACTTCGATGTATTAGACCTAATAGGAAGCGATCACGCCCCCATAAAACTCACTTTAAGCTGCCCAACTCAACCTTTCACACAAACAAACATACCACTGAGAAAAACACTACGTTTCGACAAAGCAGACTGGATCGGATACAGAGATTATATCAATACCCGCTTGAACCCGAATATCTCACTCACTACTGAAACTGACTTTTATAATCAAATTGACACCATTACAAACACTATTCATTCTGCATCCGAAAAATTCATCCCACAAACCACCCAACATCCCTACAGACCCAAACTTCCTCCACAATATCTACCACATATACAACGATCCAGACATCTCTATCGTGACTACCAGAGAACCGGAAATCCAGAATCACTTCGATTACATCGACAATTACAGCGAACTGTTCATAATCACCTTAAAGCACATAAACTGCGACAGTGGGTTAAAACATGTAATAATCTTGCAGACACATCTCACCCGACAAAATATTGGAAAAAATTCAATGCACTTACCGGTAAATACACCAGAACTTCATACCCCCTCATACAAAACAACCAGGCATTACACACTGATGATGACAAAGCCAATGCATTTGCAGACTACCTTCAAGAAATATTCACCCCTTCGCCTCCTTTCAACCCTTTCGTACGTCATCCCGCGGAACGATTAGATCTCTCATCTCCCCATCTACAGGCAAACATTAACCATACTCTCCCGGAACACCCACTTACTGAACCCATCACTCCTGAAGAAATTACCCAAACATTAGCACGTAAACGCCAATCTGCACCAGGCATTGACACCATAACCTATAGACACCTTAAAGAAGCTCCCTGCTCCCTCATCCAACTCCTTGCACTACTTTACACCTTCATATTGCGTACCGGCATTTTCCCCCTACAGTGGAAGACCTCTAAAACCCTCATGTTTCTTAAACCACAAAAACCTGCTCACTCAATCTCGTCTTATCGACCAATCTAACTTACCTCTGCACTCAGTAAAACTTTAGAAAAAATCCTCGTCCAACGATTACATCTCCATCTAGACCACCACAATCTCATACCTCTCCACCAAGCCGGCTTCCGTCCCAACTTCTCCATCAATGACCAACTCCTCCGCCTCGTCAATACCATTACAAACCACTTCAATACCTCCCAACCATCCTGTCTCGTCCTGTTTGATTTAGAAAAAGCTTTTGATAAAGTTTGGCACACAGCACTTATCCACAAACTCCGATTCTTCCAACTACCTATAACCTACATTCGCTTCATATTCAATTTCATTACAAACCGTCTTGCCTACATTTCAATAAATTCCAGCCTATCACATCCCATTTTCCTCCACTGTGGTGTCCCTCAAGGATCCGCTTTATCACCTTTACTATACTTACTCTTTGTTGCCGACATGCCCCCTTTACCTCCCAATATTCACCTATTCCAATACGCTGACGACACAGCATTTCTGGCCTGTAGTAAAACCATCCAAAATATAAACAGAACCATGACAGACGCTATCAACTCCTTTACCTCTTGGTGCAGTAAGTGGGGACTCTCCATAAATTCACATAAAACCCAAGCCATCGTTTTCCGTCCTCCTAAACATCACTCACGTTTTCAACGAAATCCGTCACGTCTCACTTTATCCGTTCAGCAAAACCCAATCCTAGCTTCAAAACAAGTCACATACCTCGGACTCACCCTTGACCAACACTTAACCTGGCGACCTCATCTCAAAACCATCATTAGCAAAGCGTACAATAGACTAAACTTACTTAAACGCCTTACAGGAACCACATGGGGGCTAAAACCAGACACAGTGCTAAACACATATAAAGTATTCCTACGCCCGGTTCTCACTTATGGATACAATGCCTGGATTGCCGCTGACCATACATTCTACAAAAGACTCCAAATACTTGAACGACATGCCCTCCGTATTGCGTATCGTATAAAACTTCCCAGCCCGACCCAAGACCCTTATGACAGACTAACTTTCCCACACTTACTATATCACCTAGAAAAACTACGCATAAAATATGTTACAAAACGTTTCGAAACTAACCATCTGCTCTTCCATAATATCATCATCTCACACGAACAGCAAAACCAACCCTCTACTCACAGGCATACACCATTATCACTTCTCTTTACACTATACCACTACACCATGCCTCCAAATCACCCTGACATACCATTCATCTCTGCATACACCACACCGATAATTACTCATTATTTAGCACCTACATATTCTGCACAGTGACCATCTTGAACGCAAACGGCCCATCTGTCTCCATCACGATCTAGAGTAGCCCCTAAATCAGAAGATAGTCACTCATTTGTCTTATTTGTGCCAAAGTGTTGTCTCGTCTAGTGCACCTCATGCCCATTTAATAATTCAGCATTATACAAACTACTTTTTTTTTATCCTTTAAGCATGATTATGAGAAAACTCATAATGACCTTGTTGAGAAGAATAAATAAAGATTAAAAGATCCAAAATAAAATCTCTTTGCCCACCCACCTCTCTCCCAAGATCCACATTTCTTTAGCCATCCCTTCCCAAATAGAGGGTTTAGCTCTCTGGGGGTGCTAGCCTGGCTAGCAATAAAAAAAATGGAGGAATCAACTATAATTTCCTTCAATAATTTCATCAAATCTTTGGTTCCTTTGATCTGAATTAAACGATGTTTTAAATAATACTTGTATTTTGATTTCACGACAATAGCAAAGCCAGAGTGAGAACACTGAGGCATTTTGCCTCTGAAACCAAGCTCAACCCCGCCAAAGTGCAGCTCATAAGTATTTGGTAATCAGACGCATTTTGGCTATTACGGATACCAAGTATATAGAGAAAAGGGTAACTCACGCCCGAGCATATAAACTCAACCAAAGCTTGAAGTGCGTTACTTCCAAGATTATCGTTGTTATTACGACTACTACCAAAATTATTTTATTTTTTTTCATTACAAGACATAGGCGACATAGTCATCGAGCATTGTTGGGTGTTAACTACCATTTAATCGCATTCTTGATTTGACATCATGTGAAGCTGCGTTAGAAACGCTTTCTGCTCTGCAATAAAGAAAACACCTCTACATAGTTTATGTAAAAGCCTAATTCGGGCATGAGAATAGGAATCTCTCCCTTTGCTTCTCTTTATTCTATGAGCTGTACGTAATAAGCGATTCAGACAGCTGCAGATACAATTCATATACCTTTGTAAAAGGTTTGAATACAAAATAGATGAGCAAAGACAGATGGATGGTAATGGGGAACATTCATGTTCCCAAATAAACAAATATAATTTTGTTACAAGCGATTCAAAACCATAATGTACTTGATGTATTCACATCTTTCTTTGGCGCTGTGTTGGTAATATAACATTTTCCGAAAGGCTTACGAGTATTATTCATCCCTAATTCACAAACATCCTCGAGATTGAATTCCGTTGTTAAGTTCTTTCTAGCTATTTTACGCTACCGAATACTAGCCACTCCCTGCTCATATAAGCACATATTTTAAAATACCCTAAATCCCCACCCACCGGAAATCCGCAGAAAAATAGCTGATCTCTAATCCTTGTACAAATAAGCCATCGAAAATTAAGATGTCAATATCTCCTACCTGAACTTAATTTCCACATTCCTACTCTACTTGATTCAATAGAAGGAACAACCTATTTTATATCGTTCTGCCCAGGCTTTCTATTATCCAGCGTTCGCTCTCACATAGTTTGCCCAAGTTCTGCAGCAATTTTATGATGAACATTGATCCTTTTCAGGTGCAAACTTCTTTTAATTCAGCCGTTATTCATGCTAAATAAAATTTATTTGTAACTCGCTTGAAACAAAGACAAAAGTTGATATTTCTACCGTCGATTCTTTGTCTTAGTGAATAACGTGTGAATAAATAGGTTTCTATATTTTGTTCTACCAGAGACATTTGTCCTCGAGTGTACAAAAAATACGAATTTTGTGGTACCCAAATATTGGTTAAAAGAAATAAGGATGCTCATATCAACATTCATATTCTGTATAACTTAAATATATAATACTCTACTAATATAAACAATTGATATTCAACCCTTTCCTCCTAAAATCACAGTAAAATCGGAATAGTTTCTATATCTACAATCACGTTTGGATACAGTTTTTACCAGTTCGATTACTTTTTAAGCTTTTCATGCAGAGACAGAAAAGCTGAATTTAAGGGATGAAATGGTTTCCTTTGAATGTCCAGTTCGTAGATGTTTTCCGTAAACGTTTTCTAACACAATTATTTGTATGTGGTGCAATAAAAAATGGCTGCCATTAGTTAATCGGTTGGAATAATATTAAATTAATACCCACTTTGAACTATTAATACACACGAGATATAAATGTTAAGAAAAAATGAAAAGGGTCGAGCAACCAAGCTGGATGTTTCAGGTGGACTGACACAATAATGAGTGTTCCTGAAAATGACACCTAATCCAATTCTTGAATATTTTGTTTAAAAAATAGGGCTATTTAGTTTATTAAACTAATCTCCTTTTGAGATAAATGAACTTGGACGTTAAAAATTTTACACACGTATGTTTGTTTAGACAATATTTACTGAAAAGGAGAACACTTAATTTCAAATCTGTTAATATGAATATAATGACATCTTAGTGGAGGCATTTTGTACAAAGAATGAAAAGGGTACCGTACTTCAAAATTTAGGTTCAGCTTTTGGTGATCAGACATTGTACAAAATACTAAAATATGGGCAATTTAAGCCTATATTTTGTTACCTTTTTGTTATCAGACGTAAAGAAAGACATACTTAAATTATAGGTTGTAGTTGATAGAAGAGTACTGGTTTTGTTCCATTTCAATGTCTTTTACGGAACTCGAGTTATTCAGAAACGCGTGTAGATGTCCCATTTAAAAAAAAATAATGGCGGTCTCCCCATTCCCTCTCCATGTCTATCCCCCCTGCTGGAGTAAAAACAATCGAAGTGTGTTTTTTGTTACTTTGAAGTAAATACAAATAACATTTGTTTCATTTCCTGATTTTTTTTAAAAGTATGTGGCAACCTGTTATTTGCGAATCTAGGGGAAATTGATGGAATGACTCGTAATGCAGTAATCGATGTGTTTTTCTTATAACTTCCTTTATCAAACCTATTTTTTTATATTGCTTTCGTGAAAAGCTATTGTACCGCGGACGGTCACAGAAAGGATTAAATCCGTGAGGACAATCTCACCAATCCATATTGTTAAGGTAAGCAGATTCTGCTCGACTAGCGTCGGGGAGATTCTAGTACATCACAACCAATGATAACTTGCTTTGCTTTACTTTCCACTCCCTCTAATACGGTAATGTGTCTGTAGCATTTGAGTTCCCAAACTGAACAGTTAGTGTGTGTGAAATGATAGACATTTTGAAGATATCTATGGATTTGTGATTTATGGGACCAAAGTAACGCAGATGCACGAGTGTAGAAGACTCATATGTCCAGCTTCAAAAGTAATACATATGTTTGATTTGAAATTTTAAGCATTCGCTTCATGTTACACGTCAAACCTCTCTTTATACGTGAGTTCCAAAATAGTACATGCTTGAGATATAAAACACTGTAAACACTCTTACGTCAAATTCAGCAGTTGAGAAGCCAAAGGCACAAACAGACTGCAAAGTAAATTGTGGGATGTCTGAACCCCTTTTATTTATTATTATATTGTATGTTGTATTATACAATAGTTAAGTTTAAGATTTTCGTCGGTTACAATAGCCCTGTATGGATGAGAGACAATACAAATACACACAGAGAGAGTGGGGAGACTGTGCAGTTCAACATACTACAAATATAACATACTAGTTCATTCGTTCTTATCTAATGTAGTATATATTCTAACAAATTTCTTCGTATGTCCTTAAACATAGAAATACAACTTAAAGTGCAAACGTGAGGATCTTTTATTTGCATTACACAACACAGTAGATTAATTAATTAATATATTTTTAAGGATTATGATAAATATAAATACTTAGTTTCTGCGCTGCGAAAAGTTCTAATTTTGTCTTACTATGTGTTAATATGTAACTACAATGATCATATCTTGAATACTATGTAAAACGTTTAGTTTGTAAATGCTAATGCCTTTCCAATATATTCCAAATCTGATTCATAAATATTATTTTTTTAAATATTCTAGAGTGTACCGTCAGTGATACGTCTCTTGTTTTATGGGCTGAACTGTCCGCTATGTCGTTAGCCTGTCCTGTCTCAGAGATGCCGTACGTCGTCGATTACTCTTCCTCAGTGAGGACGGGAAAGTCAAAGCCTGCATTGTCCTTGCAAAATTTTGGTAATTTATCTAGAAACCTATAAGGAGGTCCGACTCGAATCATATGATGCATATTTTTGTACATAATATTAGCTTTGCTGGTTCACAGCATCCATATTGGATTTTGTTTCAAACAATCTTTATATTTTTCCCGAGAAAGAATTTGCAGTAAGGGTGTTGATATCTTAGCTAATCTTACATTACTTTAGAACACATGAACAACGAACAAAATACACCTCGATACCTAACTTTAAAAAAATTGTTATTCGTCCTTTAAGATGGATGAATAAATTAAATGAAACAGACGGAGTTTATTAGTAACATGAAACCCAATGAGTTAACATTTTAAATTTATGGTTAATTATAAGCCGCAATCAATGACGTATTTGCATTGTAAATTATAATTTGTCTAGATATTACATAACATTTGGATTCGGTCATAAAGAAAGTGCGTCCTCAATAAAATTCTATATTCATGTTGACATCAGCGGTCTTTTGTAAAACAACTTTCTTTTTTTTAATAAACCAATACTTAGGGACTGTTGCTACACTAAAAGGTTCTCTGATCAATACAAATGCAATTATAAATATTGAAAAACTGTGTTTTCAACAAAGACATGTAAATAATTATTCATATTTGAGTTTATTTATCATCTTTCGAAAATTATATCTTAGACAGGTATAGTGTCACTAGTGATATTTCTAAAAAGTACCAACCGGTTCACACCATTTGTAAATTCGGAAGATTTTAAGAGATGAGTTACAAACAATCACGATTCACTTTGCTGGGAGTGTATTTTAGACTTCCGTCACTTCCATTTACAAGTCATTACAGCAGATTTACGGTAGTTATGAAGAAAGAAAATAAGGTATGCGTTTAGCCCGCATAATCTGCATTTACTTTTATCTACAAACAAAATTGTGTAATGTGCATAAAAATGTCTCATAAAGTTTGGTTAAAATTGTTTTGAAGGTCCTAAATTGATTTATTTCAGTTAACGTGTCAATAAATGAACTTCCATATCAGTTGGATTTACTTATTTTGTGATCCTGTGCTTGTGTGCCGTTGACAAAGAAGAAATAACAAGTCATGGTTGTAAAAATAGTCTGGATGTGTTTTGTTATATTTGTGGTGAGTCTGTTCCTAAGAGACAAAACAGTACGCTAATTTTCATACAAAACATTTCGACCAATCGAAACCATGGGCTCCACATAAGGTGTGCCGTTCTTGTGTGGAATCTTTGAGGAATTGGAGTAACGGGAAACAGGTGTCTATGCCATTTGGAATTCCTATGGTGTGGAGGGAACCGAGAATCATAGTGACTGTTGATACTTCTGTTGTTTTGAAATTGTTGGCCTCAATGCATGAAATAAGAAGCAGATAGCTTATCCAAACATTCTATCAGCCACAAGGCCTGTGGGTCATTGATACTTCTGTTGTTTTGAAATTGTTGGAATCAATGCAAGAAATAAGAAGCAGATAGCTTATCCAAACATTCTATCAGCCACAAGGCCTGTGGGTCATTGATACTTCTGTTGGTTTGAAATTGTTGGCCTCAATGCAAGAAATAAGAAGCAGATAGCTTATCCAAACATTCTATCAGCCACAAGGCCTGTGGGTCACAGTCCAGACATTACTATCCCAAAACCTTCATCACCTCTAGAGTGCGTTAGTGATTCTTGTTCGCCAAGTCAGGAAAGTGACATAAAAGATAACAACTTTGAACGGCCTAGTGGTTTATCTAAGCCTATACTTTTTTCACAAGATGATCTTAGTGATTTGGTTCCGGACATGAAGCTGCATAAGGAGTCAGCAGAAATTCTTGGTTCTAGGCTTCAGGAAAGAAACCTTCTGGCCTCTGGAACAACGTTTGTCTGGTACAGAAATGGAGAAAGACAAATGTAACCGTAATTTGTACAAGAAGATTCTCTTGGGTATTGTTGTGATCTGTTAGTTTTGCCTTATGAGTTATATTTTTCTGTACTTTCCACTAGCTGTAGACTGTTTGTTGATTCTAACAAAACAAGCTTAACATTTTTTCCGTCCTTTTACACAATGGAAATTAGTACCCATCCGTACCTATGGGGCCCATTCGATTTCAATGAAAGAAACATACAAAATCATGAAATTAATTCTAAATGAAATTAAATGTCAAGTGTGTGGTGATTTCCAGATTTGGGGCAGCTATTTACTTTCGGTATGAAGGTCTACATAGGCACTGTACCTGCAAACGAATTTTCATAAAAGATCGGGATCTACCACCTGATGAACGTCCCTTGTAAGATGAATCAAGCGAACTAAAGGCATTTCTTCTGTCGCTATGCAAATTACCAAACTTTATAAAATTACATGTACTTACGTAGATTATTAAAAGATGTGAAGAATTTCGGATCAAATAGCTTTTACATTCGTTCATCATCAACTTCCTCTTAATCGAATGAAACTGAGAATATAAACGCACTAAAACGTAAACAATTTTCAAAAGACAAGTTAAACTGTCAAAAACACGCTGAAATGTGGAGATTTTTTTAATTTTATTTTTAAATTCCATTTTTTTATTAGGAGTTCGGAACTAAATTTATAACTAAATCAGCTACTTCTAACGCGCTACGCACGTTGGTTAGAGGATTTTAGTTGTCTGTTATAGTAATAATTTTAGCTCCTACCTCATACAAAAAATCGAAAATGAGGAAAATATTTACTTAACTTTTTATTTTTACTTATAGTAGCGTGTTTATGTCGGTCGTTTATGTTCGTCTTCTGTAAAAAAAAAAGTTTATATCTATATACTCTTTTCCTTCCACATTAGTACCAACGTCTGTAGTGTTAAAAATGACTTTCTCAGAAATGAATAAACTATCCTAGTCAAAAAAATCGAGTATATTTTACTTCGAAGTGAGAAAAAATGTTCTAAAAAATTGGAATTTGAAAATGGTATTTCTCTAATACGAGTTAAGGCATACTTTTCAAATTTGAGCTGATCCAATTATTCAAACTGTGTGTCTCTGGAAAGGTAATATTACAATCCTGCGAGATAATTAAACGAAATCTGTAGACGTAGTTTATTATCTGGCGAGCGTTATAAAAGAATATCGTAAACAAGTGCAATGATCTCAACCATACAACAAGAACTAAATTCTCTGTCAGACAGTCCAATCAGTATCACTGTGACTCCATGTGATATATTCATACGCGAGCGTGATCGCGGCAAAAACAAAACATACTATCGGGAATTAATTATAACTCTTCTGCGTCCTAAGGTTTATTTTTCTTAAGATTCTAAAGTGTGTTTACCTGTTGTGGTAGTAATTAACTCCATAACATACTGTCACCTGTTGAATTTCCCGCTTGTGTCAACAGATGTCTCTACTTTTAATAGTGTAAAGTAGAAGTAAGTAACTTTTTCCAATTATGCTAAATTGTTGCATTTGTGTTGTGTTATTAGCACACGATTTAAAAATGTTCAATAATGATTCGTAATGCACATTAAAGTGATTGTACAAACACAATGGAGTATTGTAAAACGATATTTACCTGAGATGGATATGTACAACAGGAAGATAAATAATGTATGCAGGGTACAGCATGTACATAACTAAACCTAGCCTAACATTGATTCGTTAACGTAGTTACGAGGACTTCGTGTAGCATACGCACGAAAGAGATTATTACGTATACGGTCAATTTAGGATTGACGGCAATTTTCATTGTCGGAGGGTGCAGTTAGTTCGAGGAGCAGTCATTGCACAGAGACTGATCATTTCATCACTCATTTTGCTTCTCTTTTTTACCTCCCTTTTGTTTTCACGGGCTTCGGCCCCCGGACAGACGAACAATATGTCGGACGGCAAGCATCCCGGACTTCCGCAAACGGTTCCAACACACGGTCCATGGTGCACGGTTACTGGCAGAAAATCGCGGATAGACGATGCAGCAATATCTCGCTCTCGGTCCCGCACTCCGGTCAACTCCACAGATAGAAAACCAAGTAAGTCACCACCAAATAAGAAACAACACATCCAAGCAAACGACAGTGACAATGAATCTGGCCAAATGACTATTGAAGACACAATCTCTCAGGAAACAACATATGCATTTCTGTTGAGCAAATACGATAATAAATTTCAAAACTCGAAACAAATTCTCACTCAGTTTTGCAAATATGTACCTCGAAAAACCATCGCTCAAATCATTCCCACACGGAACGGCATGATAATTAAATCACCAGATCCAAACCTTGCCACATACATTCGAGACAAGCATAGCATGGAAATATTTGGTAAAACAGCCACAATGATAAACCTAACTTCACAACGGACGAAACTAGATCCACCTCCACGAAAACCTCCGATGCTCTCCGTAGTGATACGCGGTGTTGACCCTACTTGGACTGAAGAGGAAATCACTGAAGAACTACGCCAAGAGGAATACGAATTCACACGCATTATGCGCATCAAATGCAATGCCGGTCCCACATATCTAGTACGTGTTCTAACTACTTCGCAGGAAACCATTAATGACTTACTTACATTAGGAGCATTCATCTATCGTAAACATCATAGGGTCGAACCATCTCGCACCCCACCACCCATGCCTATTCGTTGCGAAAAGTGCCAATGCTACAACTCTCATCCTACACATCAATGCACCAACCAGCCTAAATGTGGTTTCTGTTCAGGTCCTCACCCAACCCGTCAGTGTTCAAACCTTCAGCTACCTCCCAAATGTTCTACTTGCAACCAGTCCCATCCGACTTACAGTTATCAGTGCAAAGCTAGACCTCCTCCTGAACCAGCCAAACCTGACCTCATAGTACCTCTCAGAGTCTCAGAACAACCTACCGAACCTGAAATCAACATCGAAAAACATCCAATCTTGTCTCAACCAATTACCATCGAACAGCTACTATCATTCATCACATTAACGTTACAAAACATCCAACCTGCTCATAGACCTCATATTCTCGAACAAGTTCAAACTGCTGCAAAACAAGTATTTCAGGTGAAATTTCATGCAACATATTCTGGGCCGTATGTACATTTCGTTACTGTTCCACCAAAACCTGTTAACTAATCATACCAATCAACTCCTCATACACTTAATTATGGATTTGGTCATACTATTTGTAAACATCAGTTCACTTACAACCCACAAGCCGCTTTTTGAAGCACTTCTTCTTGAAGAAAAAGCACACGCATTTCTCCTCAATGAAACCCATCTCACTGCGACATCACCTTGCAAAATACGTGGCTATCACCTCATGCGACGTGAAAATACCATACCGGCACTCAGAGCTAACGGGGGAGTTGCCATAGGCTACAAACCTACCATCCCACATCGCCTTCATCCGGAACCTCCTACGAACCTACCTGAACATATC
Source organism: Lepisma saccharinum (assembly GCA_022664845.1). Taxonomy (NCBI): domain Eukaryota; kingdom Metazoa; phylum Arthropoda; class Insecta; order Zygentoma; family Lepismatidae; genus Lepisma; species Lepisma saccharinum. Next base: position 23,322 of record JAGDQP010001049.1, read on the forward strand.
ATCGCCACACTTTATTTTCAAAATCTCTACATCACTCTAGTTACTATTTACGTGCGCCCAGGTCACCCAATACCGCTTCCATTCTTTCAATACATCTCTGATAACTTCAAAACCTATATTATCATGGCTGATATAAATATCCATAGTCGATCCGATCGTCAACGAGCACAATTCACAAACTTTATTAACACCTCTACCAATGGTCTCCTACAACCATTACCCAAACCTACTCGTCCTATCTCCCAAACAACTCCAGACATAGTTATTCTGTCTCCTAACCTACCAAACCGCAGTCAAATCCACGTCCTGGATACTATAGGCAGTGACCACGTACCTATAAAACTGACTATCCAACGCCGTCTTCAACCCCCACCTAACCCTTCACCCCCAAGACAAACCATCCGGTACGATCTCGCCAAGTGGAACGACTATCGCAACTACCTCGATGAACATCTTCGAACTACCGCTGCGCCCACTACCGAAGACGAGCTGTACGAAACTGTGGACACCATCTGCGAAACTATTCAATCAGCATCAGAATTATATATTCCTACTACCACTTCCACACCACACCGACCCAAACTCCCTCCACAATACCTTACCTTAATACGTCGCTCCCGTCAATTTTTCCGCGATTACATTCGAACCCGCAATCCAGTCTCTCTTCAATTACATCGTCAACTTCAGCGCACCGTACGTAACTATCTGAATGCATACAAACTCCGTCATTGGGTTAAGACTTGCAACCAGCTCAACGATACTGCACATCCAACAAAATTTTGGAAAAGGTTCAATATTTTAACTGGACAACGCACTGCCGCAACATATCCACTGATACAGAATGACCAGCCTCTACAATCTGACAAGGACAAAGCAGATGCATTTGCAGCTCATCTCCAGGAAGTCTTTACGCCACCGCTTACCATCCCAGCCAGAAACCATCCTATTCGTCGTGTCAACTTGGACGCACCAGAACTGCAGCCTCATGAGAGACATGAGATCAATGAGAACAAACAACTCACAGCACCGATTACAGTTGAAGATATTATCACCACTACAGCCAACAAGAAAAACACTGCTCCTGGTATGGATGGTATCACCTACAAGCATCTCAAAGAAGGACCATATCGTCTACTACAGCTTCTTGCCACAGTATTCAACTTCGTGCTACGAACCGGATTCATCCCAGCCAACTGGAAAACCTCGAAAACCCTCATGTTCTTAAAACCTCACAAACCTCCGGACTTAGTTTCCTCATACCGACCGATCCAACTAACCCCTACTCTCGGAAAAATCCTCGAACGCATCCTAGTAAAACGACTTCACCAACATCTCCATGACCATCATCTTCTTCCCGACCATCAAGCAGGATTCCGCCCGGGCTATAGTATCCAGGACCAACTCCTCCGGCTTACCAACCATATAACAAACCAATATAACACCTACAAACCCTCATGTTTAGTGCTCTTTGATTTAGAAAAAGCATTTGACAAGGTATGGCACCAGGGACTAATATGCAAATTACTCAACTTTCGACTACCCATTGCTTATGTTCGCTACATCTATAATTTTCTCACCAATCGTCTCGCATATATCACTATTAACAACATCAGTTCACATCCAATATTTCTCAATACCGGTGTACCTCAAGGATCAGCTCTCTCACCTCTACTATACCTCCTCTTCAGTTCAGACCTACCGTCCTTGCCATCAAACATTCATCTATATCAATATGCCGACGACACCGCATTTCTTGCCACAGCGAAAACAATTCAACAAATTAACAAAACTTTACAACCTGCAATTGATGCTTTCAGCAAATGGTGTAACACCTGGTACCTCACCATAAACGCTAGCAAAACTCAAGCCATTATCTTCCTCCCACCCAAACATCGTTCCAAAGTCCGACATAATCCCACTCATCTAAATCTCAACCTAAATCAAACTCGCATTAAACCCACTAAAACAGTAAAATACCTTGGCATAACATATGACCATCATCTCACATGGAACCCCCACCTCAAAGATATCATAACCAAAGCATACAATCGCCTAAACCTTCTCAAACGTCTCACTGGCACATCATGGGGACCGAAACCTATCGTCATTCTCAACACCTACAAGGCATTTCTACGTCCTGTCCTCACCTACGGCCATGTTGCATGGATATCCGCCCAACGAAAATTCTATGATAAACTAAAAATTCTCGAACGCCACGCCTTCCGCATTGCTCATAGAATTAAATTACCTAGTCCTACTGCAGACCTATACGCCCGTATTAACATCCCACATATACTATACCATATCGAATCATTACGACAACGCTATATCACAAAACGATACGAAACCTTCCATCCTCTACTGCTTGACACCATGCATCACGATGCTACATATACTTTCCACCATCCTCCTCTCATCCACAATCCCTTATCACTTATGATAAGCATCTATCTCACCGTACTTCCCAACAACCACCCAGAAATTCCTCACCTCACTCCGTTTTCAGCCCCACAACCACCAGATTTTATCATTCCATCCGTTGCACAGTAAGCCATCAATTACTAACAGGGTTCATCTCGTCTCACATTAGTGCCCCGAACCACCCCGGGGACAGAAGATAACATACATTAGTCAACATTAACAATATAAGTGTTGTGGTTGTGGCGTGTAAGCACTGCATATCATGATCTCATTTACCCCACCAATTAATGATTACGATGTAAAATCGTAATGTCTCGAAGTTTATTTAATGACTATTAATAAAGTGTTTCAGATAACCCTCCTTGACCAGCACTAATCCAGTAATCCCCACCATATCCCAAACCCACCTCCCAGAAAAAGGGCGTAACCCTTTAAGTGGGCATAGTCATGGCCTCACCATGACTATATTGTAAAAAAAAAAAAAAAAAAATACAGCATGTACATAACTTAACCTAGCCTAACTCTGATTTGTTAACGAACTACCGAGGACCTTGTATAGCACACGTACAAGAGAGATCAGTCCGTATACGATCAGATTAGGATCGACGGCATTTTTCCAGTGCCGGAGGGTGCAAGTTAATTTGAGATATACAATACCAGTCATTGCACAGCGACTGATCATTCTATACATCATTGTGTTGTATACACTAAATGTCCTCTCATTGTTTCTCGCTAACATGACTGACAACCATCACACAGGACGTCATCGTCTACCTCCGACTATTCCAGGACCACCAGCTTACCAAAATGCGCCAGATTATACACCAGGAGCTACAGGAAAACATAAGCTTTATGCAGATCAGCATTCTTCCTCTACAAGACCAGACTCTTTCACTGCAAGCCAATCAGGACGGACCACACCAGTATCACCACCATCGAAAAGGACTCATACCATTAGCACTTCGGGTTCAGAATATATGGATCTGGATAATCAAACTGACTCTCTTGGACAAGAACAAGCTTCATACTCATTTCTTCTCACAAAGTTTGACCCGAAATATCAATCACCGAAACTCTTGCTCCAGCAATTCATCAAATATGTTTCTCGCGACGCTATCGCCCGTATAATTCCAACTAGAAACGGCATCATTGTTAAGTCGCCAAATCCAAAACTAGCTACTATCATCCGAAATAAACACAGCTACGAAATCTTCGGGAAATCAGCTAAACTAACTGCAATGGAGAATACATCTATCAGACATCCACCACCTCCACGAAGACCACCAATGCTCTCCGTAGTAATAAGAGGAGTTGAGCCAACAATCACAGACGCAGAAGCTGAACAAGAACTCTTGACTGAGGGACATATCTTACCAAGTGTCTTCGAATTAAAACCACATCAGGAACACCCAGCTATATGATCAGAGTCCTTACCAACAATCAAGACACCATCAATGAGTTACTTACAACAGGTGCATATATTTACAGAAGACGATATCGGGTCGAACCTTCTCACTCACCGCCTCCTTTACCTCTGAGATGTGAAAAATGCCAGCAATACAATTCTCATCAAACTTCTGCTTGTCCCAATACTCCTACATGTGCATACTGTACCGGACCTCACAACACAAAAGACTGCCCAAACCTACAGCAACCGCCTAAGTGCAATACCTGTGCAGAGAAACATCCAACTTTCAGCTACAAATGCAAAGGTCGTCCCACACCAAAGCCCGAAAATCCTGGTCTTGTCGCCCCTATCCGAACTCCTGAAACCAATACACAGATCCCACGCATTACATCCATGACACAGCCCATTACCACATCACAATTCCTAACCTTCATAACAGTCGCTCTCCAAAACCTCTATCCGTTCCAACGCCAAGAAGTCCTCCACCATCTCCAATTCGCCGCCCGTACAATCCTCAACACCAATCTGCAAGCCACCTACTCCGGTCCCTATGTACTAGTACATACTAACATCTTAGAAACAGAAGTATAACTTTTCCAATGATTCCTAATTAATCACTTCCATTATTCACTTCATTCATTACAATGTATCCATCAGTGTACGACCAGGGCCTCACCTGTCTCTCATCAAGCCCAGAGTAGCCCCTGGGCAAGAAGAATGTCAATCACCTGTTTGGTCTAAATGTATGTGGCGTGGTAGTGCAATTCATATTTCCCTCACTCCATTATCATTGATTTCCCTCAATTAATGATTATAAGCAAAGCTTATAATATCCAAGTTATGAAGATTAAGAAAAATAAAAGATAATAAAATATTATTACTCCACTTCGACCACCTACATTCCAGTATTCCTAAATATCCCTAAATCCCCTTTCCCGAAATAAAGGGCGTAACCCTTTAACGGGTGCTAGTCAGCAGTGACTAGCAAGTAAAAAAAAAAAAATACAGCATGTACATTTTTATGTATCTCACCTCATCCATTCCCCGACCTAATGATTGTGATCAAAGAAAGTAAAACTGCACGTACAGCGAATATTTATACTTATCCTCTGCTCAATAAATATTTTTATCCTTGCCGCCTGCGTTTATCTTTAGTTACATCTAGTGGAGGGCTTTTCTGTGGTTGCAGAAAGGAGCTGAGAAATTCTGATGCGATCACGAATAAGGTTCTCTACTGTTCATTAGAGGTTTAGTCCTACTACAGGTTATACTTGGGACAATTTTGAAGAAATACTTTCTCGTCTTCATTGGCTCTCAACGTCATTTTGAGTAAATTTCGAATTGATTACCCTCTCAAAATGTTCTTAATTTTGACTAACTATTTTCGCATTTTCGTAGCTCCGGAGCTATTTTTGAGTCATTACGTTCTCAACATTTTGAGCATATACTTCGTCACTTTTGAATATTTCTTCTCATTTCTGAAAATAGTCCCAACTTTTCTCATTTTTGAGCCGAAATTTAAACTCATTTTCGAGTAGTTTTACCTCATGTTTGAGACTTTTTTTTTCTCACTATCCGTTTCTCATCTTTTGAGCACCATCACGTGTTCAAAATTGAGCAAAATTTAGTCGGAGCCAGATTGAGCCCAAAATTTCTCAAATTCGAGATTTTTTTTTCGTTTTTGGAGAAACTTTTAACAGTGTGCATGCAGTTAGAATTGGATCGTCGAGAAACCCTGTGCGGTACCTGTTCAACATTGACTAGATTTACCATAAAAGTGGTTCTCAAAGTGTGTTCACTGGCACCCTAGTATGCCGCGAAATTGTTTGCCTATCCAGTGTCTCGCCGCGATAACATATATATTATATTCTTTTCTTTACTTCATCATGGTTCGTGGTGTTCTAAAATCTTGCAACGTTAATTTAACTCATTTCCAACACGTCATGCAATGACGAAATTTTGCACAGCGACGTAAGTCGGATTACGATACCGTATTCCATTGCTACGTACATATATTTCTGTATATTTATATATTTTAAAAGCACATTTTAATATTTATTTTAATATGGATTTCTTTATCCTAAAATAATTGATAGCCTGCAATGATAAGGGGTTTCACTGGTTGCAGAAAACTCGCTTTTTGGGTCATAAAATATTAGCTTGAGAAGACGTATCAGAATTTTGAAATAAGCCGGAAAAAATTAAAAAAAAAAAAACTTTTTTGAAGAAATACTTTCTTAAAAATTTAGTAGTATAAGGCAAAACATAACTTTGTTTATATATGACTAAAAAGAAAATCCCGGCATGCGCCAATTCAATAATTTATAAAGTGACTGTATGTGAGAGTGCGCCTCATGCTTTTCGTTTTAGTCATGCATAAACAAAATACTTCTTCACTTTTTAGTAGGAGTTGTTTTAGAGAAGTATGTGTTTTAAACATTCTTTTTATTATTTTTTTATTAAAATGGTAAGACTTGTAAAGGAAAAGTAAAACGGAAGTACCTTTAACGTTATTCATGAAAACAAAAAAAAACTTACATTGTCAGTAACAAATTGGTTTTCTTAAAGATTTTGAGTCTGCTCTGTTGAGAATATCTAGCTTTTGCTATTTTTAAAATAATTAATTTGTTTTACTTTCGTTTTTTTTTCGGTGCCTGTTAATTTTCTACGTACTTGTTTCGTTTGATTGGCTGTAAAAAGTAGCAGCGTAAACCACAAAAGTGTGCTTCTTCAGAATGTGTTTCTGAGAATTATTATAATGTGAGCGTTAGTAGGCCTCTTTTTGTGTTTCCTTTCCTGGGAATTTCTGAGACATTTGGCTCGGAATACCAGGTGTGTAAATATGAAACCGGAATTTGTGCATAGACGGCGTTAGCTGTCACTGTGGTTGCCGTAAAACTGCGTCCTTGACGCCACTTGCTTGTTTTGACTGCTGATAACGATTAGCAACTCACAACCAGACAAGTTTCATGTCATAGTTTAGTGTTTAATAGCGTTGTCATAGTACCTACAAACTACATTGATTTTTTGTTACCATTTGAAGAAAACTGCTGAAGAATCGCATCGCATGCTTGTCGACGTTTACGGTGATCATGCTCTTGGTAAGTCACAGTGCTATGCGTGGTTTACAAAATTTAAAAGTGGCGATTTTGACGTGAGAAACGAAGAACGTGGATGACCACCGAAAAAGTTTGCAGACAGCGAATTGCCTTTGTTGGATGATGATGACACTCAAACAACTCTCTGATCAATTAAATGTGACACGAGAAGCAGTTTCCATACGTATAAAAGCGATGGGCAAGATTCAGAAGGTGGGGAAATGGGTTCCACATGCATTGACTGAACGACAGCAGGAAAACCGAAAAACTACTTGCGAAATTCTGCTCGCCAGGTACAAAAGGAAATCATTTCTCCATCGAATTGTGACTGGTGACGAAAAGTGGATCTACAGTATTTCGAAAATCCTAAGCGTAAAAGATCATGGGTAACTCCAGGAGAACCGGCGACATCGACTGCAAGACCAAATCGCTATGGACGGAAGATAATGCTTTGTGTTTGGTGGGATCAGAAGGGAGTGATCTATTATGAGCTGCTTAAATCTGGCGAAACCGTTAATACGCGTTACCGACAACGAATGATCGATTTGCATCAAGCTTGGCGTGAAAAACGACCAGAATATGACCAAAGACATCATAAAGATATTGTGCTTCACGATAATGCACCCTTCCACACAGCAAAACCGTTCAAGGAAACGATTGCGACGTTTGGCTGGGAAGTCCTTCCGCATGCGGCTTACTCACCAGACTTGGCGCCTTCCGATTTTCACTTATTCGCATCCATGGACACGCACTTGCTGGCCAGCGCTTCACATCTTACGAAAATGTCTTGATGACTGGTTTGTAGCACAAGAGGCAAAGTCTTTTTGTCTGGCATCCACACATTGCCGGAACGATGGCAGAAATGTATCGCTAGCGATGGTCAATACTTCGAATAAAATAGTTCTTAGCATTGTCATCCAATCACTGTGTCTTTTCTGTACATAAAATCCGGTTTCATATTTACGCACCTGGTATGGACGAGTTTGGTTTGTAAAATTGCCAGATGACTGGTCAGCTTGCGTCATCTAAGTCCTATCTACAGAAATCTTATTTATTCATTTTATATAATAGTTCTCTTTTTGTTTGGAGTATTGTCACATTTTTGTGCTAAGTATACCAAGTAGTAACTTTTACCAATATTATCAGTTCACTGTCTAATCGGTTGGTCTTTAACCCTATCGAATTTTATATTTCTACCATGAATATATATATTGGTGGGCAGTCTTTATTTCACATTTCTTGGACTATATGTTGCGGTAGTCACAATTACCAAGTAAGTCCTTAAAAAATGTGATTACCTTAAGGGAGGCCTTTGCTTTTAAAATTTTTGTTCATAAGTTATGCCTTGCCTATCAGTGAGATCAGAACAAATTGTCTTGTTTAGAGGAAGCCTAGTGCTATTGCCTTTGCTCTGCTTCTCCAATTTTGTGGTCTCAATGTAAAAATAGTTTTTCTTTTTGCTCGTTTCGATGCGTAGATCACATTTTATTAAAATTGTGGAATCACATCATTATAAGAGTTTTGCTACCATAATGTATCTCTCAGCGACGTCATGTAGAGTGTCATCGGTTAGTTGGTTGAGTTCTTTTGAAGATCTTATTACCCACAAAAAGATTCAAAGCTGATTTCTCTATTTCGATGAGAACTTATTTACAGTATCAGCGAATGATTTCTGCCTCTAGCCGGACTTGAATCCGGATTGTTTATTAATGCCCTACCTCAAGACACTGAGCTCAATATTATATGTCTATTGTATAGAAGGCTGTTTTAACCGGCTATTTATTCTTATCTTCTCATTGGGAATTTTTGTCACTCCCAATGATCAATGTCTTTAAGGAAGATTCTTTTCTCTGTTCTAGAAAGAGTGAACAAATACTTTCTCTGATCGACTCGGCCCGTTCATGATTTGGCTGTGGAGCGGAAAGAGGTTAAGAAAAATGCTATTGATGATCTTGTTAATGATTGCTGAAAAGAAGCCAACACATTACAATTTGATACATTAGTGTTTTTCATCTGCTGTAAATAACACTTTGCAAAAATTTAACGATTAAAATTCTGATTTTGTTTTTTTGTAACAGATATGAACATGATTTGTTGTTTTCGCTATATCGTATTAACAGCGAGAAGAGATTACGTACAAGAATTCCGCCAGTGTATTCAGTTTGGGTAAGTGTAGGTATAAAGTCAAAATTATTAGGAAGTAAATTGAGATTTGCATGTTTTCTGTCGATTTTTGAAATTATTTTTTAAGGAGCTTCATTGTTATAGGTTTTGATATTCAAAACAACATTAACCGTTTCAACAATGAAGAAAAACGTAAATAAAAAATCACTAGTGGGTAAACTCTTGAATTGGCTATGAACTTTCTACCCTGACAGTTTGAACTCTCTAGACTTGAATTTGTAGGAGCAGCATTGAACTTTCATGCAACGATAAAAATGCATTAGACATATACTGAGGTAGTGTTGCCATCTTTTGTTGGAGAGTATTGCTTTACATTGCCCTTAACAGTCTATCACTATTAAGTAATAACGCTAAAACGGAAGGTCTTCTACACAGTAAGGAATTTGAAACAAGTGAGTTGCAAAATATTTTATTCTTGCAGGGTAAAATATCCAATGTTTGATTTTGTTATTGAAATTATGTAATGATTTACATGTAATTATATTTTTTCTCTTGATCTACTTCAGCCATTCTTGATCCACTTCCAGATTTTCTTTATAGATCTCGATCATCTGCTATCCTCATTCAAATAGTTCCTGAAAAGCACTTGGTTTCAGCTACCTCTCTTGCATTAAGACGTCTTCTAGACTATTTCGCTTCTCTCGGAATCCAATGTATTGAAGAATATTTGTTGTCCATTTCCCATCTATTCGTCTAACAATATGACCGGATCATCTTAACTTTATCTCCAATCCAGTCTTGACTACGTTTTATATCATTGTTTGAGAGCAAATTTAATCATTTAACTTCTTGTCACTCTTATTTATTACTATATCTTCCTTTTATTTTATAAATTATCTTGTCATTCGATGCTTTGAGCAGTCCTAGGTAAAAACTACTCGACAACTATGCAGTCCCTCCGTGAATCTTGATTATTATCTTTTCAGAATGCTGATACATATTTTTGTGTACATTATGTAGTGAATACATACAATAATGAAATTGTAAAATGTCTCAAAGATTAATACAATTTACTTTTACCCTTTGAATTAGTTGATCAAATTCAGTTAAAAATATTCCCTCCACAGAATTAATTACTAAATTGCTTAAGTAAATAACGACGTCCATTCCGATATTCTGTACACCTTTAAGTAAAAATCATCATAAATGTAAGGCAGTGTATATAAGCTCTAATAAAATTAATTTTGCTTGAAATAAATCTGGATAGCAGATTGAAATATTGATCATTTAACAAAGAAACAATGCTATAAATATACAACCCTAAATAGTGGCACCTATTGACAGACAACTATAACTATGTTATGCATTATATTAAATGAGTAGTGATAATTGAGCGTTTTAATAAATAAGTATTTGTAAGTAAACGGGAAACCTTACTAAAATATTTTACTAGTGTCATGAAGCTTAAATTTGTTCACAAAATATTTATTTCCTTTTAGAAATATATTTTCTATGGTACTTTTCAAAACTTATTTTCTGTGCTCATATCATACCAATATCAAATTTAATTATCAACGCTTTATATTAAATTGTAATCATCTCTGTTACAAATCTTCTAATTGATTTTTTAACTCACTCCCCATCATCCGATCTCTGAAATTTTGTAAATTTGCTTGCTTCCGATGACACTATAATATTCAATCATTACATATACGACATTAATAATCCAGTTAACTGTAATTAATTAATTAAAATAATTCGAAATTATCCTAAAATGCACGCAACACCGCAATTATTTTGTGAAATTTAGGTTGCCTATCTGACAGGGAGTTTGATATTCATCTATAATACATAAAAAATAATTTTAAAATGATAATTTAAAAAAACACACTTTCTTAAGATGGACTAAAAAGTAAAAATTAATTGAATGAATCTTATGAATAGAAAAATAAAAGCGTGGGTGTTCTTGCTTACCTTATCTTAAAATCATAATATCTAAGAGAACCCACACTTTTATTTTCCGATTCATAAGATTAATTCAATTTATTATTTTTTGCTTTTTCACTCCATCTTAAAAAAATAGTGTTTTTTCAAAAATTCTTTTTTAATTATTTTTTTTTAAATTTCAAGTATAACATACAACGCTTCTACAAAATAAAATGTTAATTCTTGAGACAACGAAATTTATTATTCGAATTAATTTGGAAATTGAAACTAGATGCATTCCGAGGAGACTCGACATTGTCACTATTGTGACTTCATATCTCGATAAATACTGTCGTAGAACATATCGATATAGCAAATCAAAATCAAAGGTGTACCCCTTGGCGCAATTTTTTCAACGGTTTATTGATAATTTATATAAGATGCTCGCTACTGAAGCCAGGCGTGGCTTATGTAAACAGTGGACCGACTGACCTCTCTCCTCCATGCTTGATCTACGTTACTACTTCCATAATGCAACTTTTGAGCGCTATTAGAACTTGATCAGGTAAAGTTCAGTTTCTTTGATCCACCCTACTGAGCAAGCAACTGGAAGAGCAGTGCAATGCAATTAATCGGTATTCTTTTCTTATAATTTTCTGTATCATGCATTAATATTTGTTTTATTGCATTCGTGGCCAGCTGTTCTACCGCCAACTGTCTCTAAACGAACTAAATTCCTGAGGGCTATTTTACTAGTTAACATTATTAAAATAAACAAATTGAGCTCTACTTGCATTTGATAGTGTCTAGTAAGTACATCAGAATCAGTGATTGATCTCCCTGCCTCACTCTGCACGCCCTCCAGTAATATATCTGCGTTTTGTCCTGGCAAGCTGGACAAGGGTTAGATAGTACGCATTGAAATCATAATTATTTTGAAGGCATACCCACTGCATTGTGTCTTATAGGCTCTAGTCCAAAAGTACAGGGTGGTCCAAAAGTATGGAAACACCCAAATAAAAGGCAGGATTTGAAAAAAAAAAGAAGTAACACCGTAAGTTAGTAGTATAGTAGGTGAAAAACTTTTAGAACATGTGATATCGATGGTCACCATCTTGATGTCCGCCATTTTGAATTAACTTTCATTTTCTAAAATGGAAACCACAGGGTGTGATACTTTGTTCACATCTGAAATTTTCTCATGATACAATGCTGTATTTTCTTTGCTTTATCACTTGCCATAAGAAGTTATGACTCTTTTTTGTTTTCACAACGTCAGTCACATACCGCACATTTCTCCCGATTAAAGGATATTTTCGATGCGTTGCCCATTCTGTTGATATATCAGACTAATTTGTATGCACTATTTATCCAGAACATTGCGCAAAGTGCTTGCAGGTATGTTTGTTATGTGTTCTTTCAGGTGGTCAATATCCCGAATTTCCACTGAATACACTGAAATTGAGAAGTCTGCAAAATCAAGGGAAATGAGGTCAGGGGAACGTGGTGGCCACTCCACAACACCACGTCTACCTATGCACGAGTTGGGAAACTTGATATCAAAATATTCACTAACATAATTTCCATAATGCGGTGGCGCACCATCATGTTGGTAGAAGACAAGGAATGTCTCATCTTCAGATAAGAGAGATGGCAAGATATCCTCTTCCAACATTTGGCGATACTGGATTGCTGTTAATATATCATTGATAAAGAACGGACTTACAACATGGGTACACCACACACTACACCATCAATTTCCCAGGAATGCTAGCAGATGCTTCACACCAATTGGGATTGGTGTCCGACCAGTAGCGAACATTCTGTTTGTTCACCTCACCACAAACATAAAATATGGATTCATCCGTGAATAAGATGTCGTAGGCTAAACTGGGCTTTTAGCGTATTTACTCGTTTTCCCATTCCGTGAATTCCCATTCATTTTGATATAATCATATGCATTCTCAAATTCAAAGAATAGATGCTGAACCGTCCCATTGTATTCCAATTTCTTCTCCAAAATTTGTCTCAAGGCAAAAATCTGGTCTAACGTGGATCTATTTGTTATAAGTCCACATTGATGAATTCCAAAAATTTCATCTACATATACACTTAGGCGTGTTAACAGATTATAACGTAAAACTTTGTATCAGGTTGGAAGCAACAAGATTCAGCGGTATTTATTACAGTACGATTTATTGCTTTTTTTAATCGGAACTATTATTGAGGTTTTCCATTCCTTGGACGCTCCTCCTTTCAACATATAGCACTTATCAATCTATATAGTTACTTGATTAGTGCCGTTCTTGCCTCTTCAATTAATTCGGCTGGCTCGTTCTCACAAGGTTCGGGTATCCACGGTTCTGCTGTATGGATTTCAAATTCCTGTTTGTTTCCCGTTATACATTAGCAAGTTTGTCGAAATAACTCTCCACACATCGACAATTTTCCTCTGAAGATCTGATCCGTCTGAAGATTTCCACGTTCATTTCCAGTCATTACTAACTTCGGCTGGTAACTTTTTGTTAACGAGTTTGCCCCTTTGCATAGATCCCGTATGTTATTTGTCTTCCCGTTTTCCTCTATCTCCTGAATCGCCTGTGTCAGGTATTCTCGCTTTTTCCTTCTGAACTCGCGTGTGGCGTTTCGTTTCGCGTTACTCTAGTGGTTGGTATTTGATACTTCGTCTTTATTACCTATCCATCGTCGTCTTGTTTGTTTTAGTTCCTCATGAAGCTTAACGCATTTGTCATCAAACCAACCCTTGCTTTTCTGTTGTTTCTTCTCACCTCCACGTTCCTTCGCTGCACCCTTCACTATATCACGAATTATCTCCAACAACTTACTTACATCAATTTCATTATTAATATCATATACGTTATTATTTCTCGAGTCGGCGAAGATTTCGAACCTATTTGAGATTTCCAGTTGGTAATCTGTTTTTTCGATCGGATTTTTTAATCGGTCACCTTCTGCTGCTATGTACGACCTAATGTCCATTATCTTGATGACTTCATCTGTCTACTAATACATGATCGATCTGGTTGAGAGTTTTGCCCTCCGGAGATACCCATGTGTATTTGTGTATGTCTATGTGTTCCAAGTACGTGCTTTTTACCAGTAGGTTTTTGGAAATCGCGAAAGTTCTCAGTCTTTCCCCATTGTTGTCGGTCTTCTCGTGAAGGCTGTATTTGCCTATAGTAGGTCTATATTATTTCTTCTCTCCCTACAATTGCGTTGGAATCACCTAACACAATTTTCGAAATATACTTCCGTAATCGGTCAAGCAGCCTTTCTAGCTCACCGTAGAATATAACTGTCATTCCCATCAGCCTCATCTGTCGAGGCATAAACACTTATTAAAACCGTGTTGTCCCATCGAGTACGTATCGTAAAATACGATAGTCTTTTGTTTACGAACTCTATATTCCTAACCGCCCGAACGATGCTGTTCTTAATGAGGAATCATGATCCGACATTGTGTGACTGAGTTCCCCTGTAGTAGAAACTGTAATTTCCCTGTCGGATACTATCTTGACATCCCACCGGACTTCCTGTATCGCAAATATGTCCAGCTCGTACTTCTTGGTCTCCCGTACCACCACCTGAAGAGCGCCCGTATTATATAACGTTCGTACGTTCCACGTTCCTGTTCTAAGATCTTTCTTAATCCTGTTCTTGGAACTCCCTGAAGCAGTCCACATTCGGAGATCCGAATAAGGGGCTACTTTATTTTACCCCAGGAGAATCCATGAACTATCTGTTACTATTTCTTGACTTGCTTTCGCGGTGTAAAGTTGTCACTCTACTAACTCTCAGTAAAGGTAGACATTCAAGATGTCGTCCTCTCTCCATCTATCTGCGTCGCTTGTGATATTTTTGTTCGAGATTTTCTTCCCTTATCCCTTGCAGATCCCTCTGTTAACTGCAAGGCAGCAGTACTGGTTTTAGTCCGCCCCGGGATACTTCCGGTACCCACCGTATCTGGTCGGATTTCCCATATCCGCCACCTGGGGAGGCGCCTGGTGAGAGACCAGTAACTCCAACACGGAATTACCCTCCTCATCTGTATAATTTCACATTTTTATTTAATATTACCTTCTTAAGTGAAAACAATCGTAAATGAAATTGTGTATATTGTTTTAATTGGATCGGAGTGAAAACCCCATACTCTCATCAAAAAGTCTCATATAAGGCTAGCAGCCGAAACCGACACTTTCAGTTATCAAACAGTCCATTGCAAATTTCACATTATGGAAAAACATATTAGAATTTTAAAAGACAAGTAAAAGTTTGTAAGATTTGTCTACTTTGAGTTTACATTAGATACTGAAATGGAATCAACATTTTTGGATACTTGCCATGGGACTTAGAAATACCACAGTTTTTAACATGTTACCTATTTTTCTTTAGTGTAAAATCTGCAGACCTTCAAAGAATTAATATTTGTGGAATTATGAATAGCTTTTCTTCAGGCATTGGAGATTATAAGGATTAAAGACATCATACCAGAATAATAGATACTGGGAGTAACCCATTTCAGTTAAAGAACATTTACTTTTGATGGCTCTACATATAGACACCATGTTGGACATTGCTGGCATGAAAAATAACTTCTTACTTTTATATCGATTCGATGCTTTTTCCACTTATTCTTTCAGATTATTTTTTAAAAAAAGTCCAGAACTTAACAATCGAAAACCACTAATCATTTTCCCTTCCCCACCAACTAAAGTACTTTCTTTGGAAATAATATTAAGCGCCATTTAAATAAGACTATTCATTTTTGTTCCGGAATCTTTTCCAATGAATAACTAATTGCGTCATTAAGTGATGTCCTTTTTTTAGAATATTAAAACAAAAGAGCTAATACATATATTGAACACAATCATCAGTCATTATAATCATCAAATGATGATTCAATACCCACTGCAATCTGTGAACAAGTTTTTGAATACCATGCTTTGTGAAACCACTGCGTCTTGCACGTTAAGTAATGTTCTCACATCAAGATGGTTTTGGGGACTGTAAAACATATTGAAATCTGTAAGCGCAAGATTTTTTGAATAAGGTGGGTGGTAAATGTCGCGTCCAATTTCCTGTTGTTTTCCCCATGTTTTCACTGTTGAGTGTGGGGAGGCGTTTTATCCGGGGATAAGTAAATTCCTTACAATTGACCAGTACAAGAGACTTGGCCAACAAAGCAGTCCATCGTTTTTTTAACTGTTGTGAGTAAACCTACACTATGATCCCTTTGTATTCGTGATATCAATTTAAAATTAATTATATCCAGCATATTCTATCAAACTGCTAATTTTACTTTGTGTTCATACAGTTCCTGTTCTGCCAATCTTTAGGCGCCCTCTGCGTTTGAGTTTAATGCTGTTGAAATGGATCCATTTTTGGTCTATCCCCCCTATTCTGTCCAAAAATAGCATCCTCCTGTTGCTGGTTAAATAGTTTCTGATGCAGTGTCAACTCACGGGGTGCTTAATTGAATGGGCCTAATGGAGTACTATAGCAAATTCGTCAACGGGAATAATCTTCAAGATAATCCAATCACACTGAGAATGTTTTACGTTACAGTAAGCAGCCTGGGAATTAATTTTACGTTTTCTTGTTTTTACAGATGTACTCTACAGTACAAAATATGATTTATGTTTATCACCGTATATACTCATTGTATTATGGTTCATAAAACTGTATATACTCATTGTATTACTTTATCATTGATAAATGCCTTTAGCAAAACAAAATTATTCTCAGTATATCAACTCTTTGACAAATGAGTATGGCAAATATTCAAGAATTTGACAGACTTGCTTATTATAGTTTCAACGGTAGCTACGGATGTTATTAGTAGAGTTATGGTCCTATTATGGCTAAGCTTTTTAGTCTTATCACTGGTACACTTCACATCAAAACGCATACAATGGAACATTGAAACCGATGGATTTCTGTTAAACAGAGGCAGAGAAATGATAGAGACAGAGAGAGAGAAAAGGGGATATAGAAGAAGAAGAGGGAGTGCAGATAATAATACGGAATTTAAACGTAGTAAAAAAAAACCTAACATTATAAAATTCAGTTCCCAAAAATCCAACAGCAAGAAAGAAGTGACTTGTTTTTTATATTTTTTTTCAGAGCAATTCTAATATATAGACGGGTGCTTGAAAGTTCATTTAGTCACTTTCAAAATGACGACCAAAGCTGATGGGCAGATTAAATAGTCATTATTTCCATTCGAACTGTAGAGTTTGGAGACACATCTAGGATAATGTCAAAAGTGTATCACACATATTTTATTTGTGCCGGGTTCAGTTGCAAATTCGGTGGAGCTCATTGAACGTCTTGGTTCGGAATATATTATAATCAGGGATTCCCCATCCTCTTTCTGTTTTTCGACGTGAAGAGAAATTTCTTCTACTGCCTCCTCAAAATACGCAATTGGGGAATTTTTTGTAACGTAACTTTATTTGCTGTTGGGTTTACCACCAAAATAATTGGATTATCAACAGGGATTTACATTGTTAATGCTTGGAGACTGTATCTGTCTTTCAAATTCTGTAAGAGTGTAACGTAAAGAAATGGTGATTCTGTTTGTACGTTCTTATTAATTTCTACCGGAAGATAGAAATAAGACTTTGCTGGTATGACGGTATTTGTTGCTGAGTAAACATTTGCCATATTACGTTGTTAATTGGCATAAATTATGGATGGAGCAATGTCCTGTTTCTGCTTGTTTTCTTCTTCAAGAATAGCTTTCCTTGGCTTCTTGTAGAAAGAAACAATACTTCTTTCCAAGTCTATTTTAGCTAAGAGGCGCTTTAACAAATCATGTCCGAAAATAGGGCACGAATGACTATTTTCCATTATTCGAATATAACGAGAATTAAGTTGTCCCAACTTCAAATTTTATTAAAGCTACTTGTTGTAAATCTATAACCTTATTAGCTATTCCTCGTATTTGTGTCTTATAAGGAATTAATAGACTGTTTTTAGGTAGTTCTTGCTTTGGCCAGATCAAAATGGAACTAGCTGTGTCCAAAATTATAGATACTGCTCTACCACCTATTTGTACCTTTATCAAGGACCGATTGTCATCCGTTTCAAAGTTAGTATAAGTTCGTTTTCGGTTTTCTGTTCTTCAGAAATATCCACACAATTGTACCAATTTCTTTGTGATGTTGTACATATTTTATTTGCCTGCTCGCCTGCTGATGGGATTTACAAGTTTCCCTGATTATTTTCCTTTTTATTCTTATTATGCCAACAAACATATGAATTTGTGGCCTGGCTTAAATGATACAGAACAAACAGTAATTGTACCGCTTGCATCATTTTCCTTGCCATTTTTGTTTTTATTTTCGCCTTGGGCATCCGACTCTTGGTCATTATATTTGCCTTTATTATAATTATTTTTGCCCTTCTTTTTATAAGGCGGTTTGTACGATGCATTTTTATCTATAGTAAGTGACAATCCCGCTAATTTATTCGTGATACTTTCCAAATTGGGTTGAGTGTTATTAATTTGACTAGGTTGTTGATTTTGTTGTGATTTTAGTTTTTCAATTTGGTAGGCTGACGTATCGATTACATATTTTGTAGATATTTCGCCCGGTGCTCTTGGTTGTTCATCATAAAATGAAAGGATTGGAAGTTGTGGCATGGTTTGGTTAGATTGACTTACTTTGCTTTGGGAGGTTGGGTTTTGTTGATACGTCTGACATATGGGATAGTATCCGGGTGGTTCTGGTTCTCCTTTAGAAAAGTCAATTATGGGTTCCTATGTTGTCTATGGAGGTAACGTTTGGCTGCTTGCAAATTGTTGGTTGTGAGAATATGTTGGATAATTTATTTGTCTTGGATACTGCTGGTAAGGCAAAATTTGAGGGTTTTGACTTTTGAAATAAAAACTTAAATTTTGAGGAATGGATGGATTCTTATAAGGATTATGGATATTCTGGCTCTGAGTCTTTAACTCTTCCATTGTTTGCAAAGCCTGAACCTTTTCCACATAATCTCTTTTTCTCATAAGATTCTGAGATGGTTCTATGGCTTGAAGTTTTGTTTCTGCAAGATTGCAATGTTTCGAGCCTTTTGCGGTGAGTTATGTTTGGCTGGTTGCGGCATAATAACTGGTTAGAACTAGAAAAGTCTGTGATGAGATGAAGATGAACAGTTGAGGTTCCCCATTCAGATAGAAGCTCAAGATGTACGCAGGTCTTCTACCAATATCGTGACAAGTCAATCTGTTGACTAGATCAGTCTTTTTCAAGGTCCTAGTGCAGGTTGTGAAAAAATGCAAGGGATGGTGGCAATGTATTAAAAAGGTGATATCCTAGAGTAAATCACGATAATTCTCAATCTTTCACTTCAGTGACTAGTGTTTTATTTAAACCTTATAATTTGAAATGTGAGAGAATTAACGTTCCAAGGATATTTCCTTACATTGCAAATTGTTGCAAAGTTTGTGTAAGTAATTACTTGTCTACGGATCTCTGTATTTTACTCTAAAAGAGTAAGTTAAAATCAAACAAGGGTCGCCATCTATAGTCAATAAAAGGTAAGAGAATGAACACCAGATTAGATTTACGTACTAAACAAAAGAAAAACAGAACATCTGATTTAATTTCTGAAGGTAAGATAAGTATAAACATATCGTCCTAAAGCTTCTAAAATTCTCTATGACGTTTGTTGCGATACAATTTAAAATAAAACCAACAGTTGTCGAGATATGTAGCTTCAAAAATATGTGCAGCATAAGAGCAAACTTATTTCTTTAACTTTAAATGCATATGAATGCTAATTATTCTACATAAAATACATTACATAAGGATATATTTCGTAGTATTATCTGCAGGATGGTATTAAAATCGTTCTCGTACAAACTACCAGTGAGAAGATATGAATGTTTGAAAATTAGGAACCTTAAAAGGAACTTTTCTCCCTTTATCTGGGGAAAAGCTGGGCAACTGAAATGCCATAACCTATATATTTAGTCACTACACATAATAATGTAACTGGAAATAATAACAGCATGTAGTCCCCTAATTTGGTACTCGAATCCACCTCTTGCTCACGGACTGTATTGACCTTATAACTTCCTTGACGTGTCGTCGAAATGTCTGTCCAACTTACAGGTGTTAATACGTAAAATCGTCTTTCCTTAGAAAGGTAGATGGAGAAGCGACCGTAAGGGTTTGAGCTTATTGTGTAAGTCAATTCAGTAGTTCGTAAGAAAAACACAGAAGTAAAATGCAAACAGAAAATGTAAGAACGAACATCGATTACTCCATTGCTTGACTCTCCGTTTCATATCAGAATTAACTGCCGATGAATTATCATTAATGGAACCCACAACTTCACCGCCATAGCAACAAACGTTCACCATTTTCTTATCTACTGGAAAAGATCAAGACAGTTTTCTCGAAGACCACTTTTCATATTGTCCTGCCGACGACGTCTCCGCTTTTTGAACATTCTGTTATCCTCCGGATTCCCAACCAATATAAAATATAATCTTTGTTTTGTGCCCATCCAAGCTACATAGTGTGTTCATCTTAGCCGTTGTGAAATCTTTATAATATTGGTTGAACTCTACGGAGTTCTTCATTATGCAATCTCCTTCATTCTCCAGCCATCTTGTCCAGCTCAAGTCACTATATATAGAGAGAAACAACACAAAGTTCAGTTAGTACGGCGACGTAATGGTTTCACCGTCGCCTGACAATCCATAGACCATATTTTAAATCCCAACTGGGGTGTAAACATTATTTTTAGAATTTAGTAGTTTGAAAAAGTATATTTTGATTTTATGTTCTATCATGCATTATACCGTTTAAATGTGTATTAGTCGAAAGTTTATCCTAATTATCTTGTTTAAGTCTGATGTTTTACGATTCGACATAATTTTGATTTCCCAATTCTGCCATAACTGGTCACATTAACCCCTTTCATATAAACATTTTCACATGTTATAATATACTAAATATAGTTACGACGATTTATTTATTTTCATATTTATATATTTTAACGGCAAGTGCTAATTGAACCCACTTCTGTAGCACTTCTAACAAAGAATTATAGTCTTAATTGTCCATAACAAAACACCAGACAGAGAGCATAATCAAGAAATTACAGTCCTGAATAATTACCGTTGAATTTTATATGTAAACCGATTTCAAATAAGAATTTTGCGACTGCTGCAATTTGATCCGTAAACAATAGAACGCCAGAAACTGTGGTAGGTAATCCATGTGATCCTTATAAGCAGTTTTCTTTCGTTTGAGTAAACACGGAGGGTCGTGTAATGCAATAAACTTTGTTTTTTTCCTTCATAACTTTACCTTAACTTTTGTTCCATTAATTTCGTAACAAGCTATTCTACCTCTGACTGTCATAGAACGGATTATATCAGTGAGGACAATCTAACCAATCCATATTGTTAAATAAAACAGCAGATTCAGCTCTGCATATGAGAGTTTCTAGTATGTAAAAACTCTTTGGTTTGCTTTTCACGTCCTCCAATAAGGCAATGTGTCTGTAGCTTTGTGTCGCCACGCTGAACAGGTAGTACGTTACTTAGCAGATATGTAGCAATTGGATTGTGAATTAAGGCTCACAAGTAATACGGATGCACGAGTATAGATGACTCTAATGTGCACCTTCAAAAATAATACATATAGAAGTCATAGATTTGAAATTTTAAAGATTCTTTTCGTGTTAAATGACAAAATTTTCTTTACATCTGAGTTCCAAAAATATAACTTGCATGAGAGATGAAACTTTGTAGACGCTTTCGCATGAAATTTAGTAGCTGAGAAGTCAAAAGCACAAGCGGACAGCAAAAGTAATTGCAGTATGTTTAAACCATGTCCATTTTTATTATATTACGTGTTTTATTATGCCATAGTTAATCATATGAGTTTCTTCTGTTGTTTTTTTTTCAATCTTTCGTAATTCTTATCATAACAAATACCTCCGCATGTATTTCAATGTAGATACACAACTTCAAATTCATATTTCATGGTTTTTTTTATTTGCATTATGTAACGCAGTAGATTAACTAATCAGTATATTTTTAGGGATTATCATATTTTGTACACTGTGTAGAATGTATACTTATTAAATGTTCCTGTCTTTTCAGCATATTTCGAATATGATTCACAAATAATAAATAAATTGACTTTAAAAGACTTGCTTAGTGTCCCGTACGTGATACGTCTTTTCTTTTAAGGGATGAACTGTCCCCTATGATTACTCTTCCAGGACGACGATGGGAAAATAGCAGCCAAAGAATACATTGTCCTTGCAAAGTTTTAGAAACACCTTCAATATCTGTCCGGAGGTCCGGCAGTTGGTCTCGCATACTATTATGCTATTTTTGAAAGGTAAAATTCATTTCCCTTCTTCATAACTTCGATATTTCGTTTGTTTAAAATAATTTGTATATTTTTACCGAAAACGAAATTGCTGAAAGGGTGATAATATCTTAGTTAAACTTAGAATACATTGAAACATATGGACGACAAATAAAAGACGCCTCAATTCCTACCTCTAAAAATTAGTTATTTGTCCTTTACGGCCAATGAATAAACTAAATAAAACAGGCCAACTATGTCTACAAAATACAAGAGTCACATAAAGAGCAATGAAGAGATGCATGCTAGGAATAACTAGGAGGGACAGGAAGCCAAATTAATTGATTCGCGCACAAACAAAGGTAGATGATGTAATCAAGACTGCGAAGAAGAGAAACTGAAGATGGGCAGGTCACATAGCTAGACGAACAAATGGAAGGTGGAGAACAAATGTACTACATTGGATTCCTAGAGAAAAGAAACGACCGAGACGACGTCCAAATGCAAGATGTTTATTTAACACACAAAAATTGTAGTCATCGCATTTTGCTGAATTAACACAGTTCTTTCTTACTGTGAATTTGATCTCATATACAGTACATTTATTGAAATGAAGTAACTGTTTCCTATCTGAGGTATTATTTTTATTCATTTATTTCTAAACAAAAAAAGGATTTTAGATACGACCATTTGCCTTATAATTGACGAATATTATGAGTAAGAACAAGATGATCCTTGTTCTATAATCGCAAGTCATAACGAACCCGATATTCTTAATGCTCTAAATTGGTTCTATCAGCTACAGTCATTCAAAATTTAGAAATGATAATTTTAGCAATGAACAAATTAATATCGATTATCAAATTAGATCAAGAAGCCTGGAGAAGGCTCCCCAAATTTTTACGCCGCTAAAAGATCTACTTCACTGCCGAAAAGCTAAAAGTGACTAGCCCAAACAGCCCGATTTGAGTATTACTTGGTTCAAGCACAATATTGTCTCTTTTGATAATCCTATTCACATATTTAAGCAATCTAAATACGGAAAGAGGACAATCGGATCAGCCTGATTTGAGTGTTAGATGGTCCAATAAATTTCGGCCTTATCTAACTATTGATGGAGAAGCATGAAGATTCTTACCCACATGTTTAGACGTAGAAAAAGCTTTAACTGGTCATTCCAACCAATCCAAAGTCAGTACTGAATCGAGATCTTTAAACCCTGCCTGGCCCAAATACTTGGTTGACTAAACTCGCTTATGGACTATCTTCTTAATGAACCCAGCACCACTGATAAAACTGGGGCACAAACGAAACAATTTGCGTACTACACAGAACAACCAACATATCTAGCCACACAATTAGACACCTTTTATGCATGACATTTCGTGCCGCGCAACTTAAAAGCAGGTTCCAAAGAGTTTTCTTTTAAGCCTTTTAACACTTACGACATGTCGCTTGAGTAACTGAGGAAAATAGAAAAGACGAAACAAAACGAAGGACAAAGAAAGAGGTTGGTGTTGTTGCCAGTGAATTTTGGGAGTGGGATAGGAAAACGTCTGAAAAACTGACCTAAGAACGTCTGGCAACTCTCTGGAGGAAAAGCACAACCTGAATGTAAACATCTCGATTGTTCAGCTTCACAGAATCCGTAGAGCTCGAGAGGCTGACTTTCAGAACGCGGCAGCCAATAAATCGGACCAAATTTTATAAACGCAGTCAATTGCTTAAATTGTTTCTCAGAACGCGTTCTTTGTGCTGCTCTTAAACTGCTTGTAAAACGTCTCAAGATGATCAGGTCAATTTGGTTTCCAACATTTTTGAAGCTTTCAACTGCACTTTCTCCAAAGGTAAGCATGACAAATGTTGAAATATGTAGCACAAAGAGCTCAAGTTGTTGAATACTACCGACCACAATACTCGGGAAACTCGCGTGGAGTTGGTATCTCAAAGACTTTTCCATTTTTGAACGGTCCTATGTGCTAAACGAATAGAAGCACAAATATTGAAATTAGATAACACAACCAGCAAGGTTTGAGAACTAACTAGCATAAACAAAATCTCAACCAGCACAAATACTTCGGGACTCGCATGAAGTTGCTCCCTCTCCAACATTAAGAAATAATGAAACGTCACTATGTGCCTAACAAAAAACGACACACAAGATGATGAGTAACACAATCCAGCACAACCAGAATGTTTACCAGCACTAACAACTGGAATGTTCGCATGAAGTTAGCCCGAAGATTAAAGAAAATGAACAGCTTTATCGCTGAAACGAAAAACCGACCTGATAGTCGTATGGGTTAGGGCGCTAAGCCAGCGGCTCGAAGGCCCCGGGCTTGAATCCCAACTAGGGCATGGATGTTTGTGATTCTGGATTTTAACTAGAACTTAACGAATAATCGTGATGGGCTGAAATCAACATTACTTAAATGGCCCATACAAAATGAAGATTTTTACCATAAAAGAAAATGCTAAAATTGCTTAGCACATACAATACACATTGAGACACAAAATTCTGTTGATGCTGTTCCGTCAAACTCAAGATTTGAGAAGCCAAAATAAAAGAAGGGAACAATACTAATTGCGGGATATTTGAAATATAATAATTTGGCGTTGTTTGACACTAAGTGTTTGAAAAAACTCTAAAGATTTTCATCTAACAGTAACGCCCTCTATGGACAGCACACAATACCAAGAAGTAAATATCTGAAATACCATAATTTGATGCTTTTGACGCTGTTTGAAATACCTTTAACGATTTTCTTCTAACACGAGCTTCCTCTATGGGCAACACACAATACAAAGACGCAAATGCAGTTTATCGTATTAGCAAAGCATACCAGTTACAATCTGACATAAGTGTAGGAAGTACAGTTACAAAGTTCACACTTCTAATTATTGAAATATTTACAGACACATGTTTCACCTCACTTGTAACCTGCCTCTCAACTTTTCTCTTGATTGTTCTTTGCTTGGTCACCTTATCTTCATTGCACGTGTTTGAGGGGCAGAGAAAACAGAGGCTTGACACGCTGCGCTTCTTTAAAAGACAGTCCAAACTATGTTGTTGCTTGTAATATTAGCGACAAAGAAAAGTTCTGGGTAATTTTAGTCCCCGTCTTCGCTATCAATAGAGCATGTCAATTTGAGATAGTTTCATATTTCAGTGTCGCTGTCGTTACTTGGAAGATCAATGTACTATATGTTTTACTCTCCGAATGAGCGCATTTTGCAGAAATATTGTGCGTTAGTGGTTGTGTTAATTTTATTTTTATTAATACAAAGTACAAAGAACAAAATGTATTGGCAAACAGTTGACTGCGACGAAGATTTGTCTTATTACCCTTTCTGCACCGTTGGCTCAGGTCGGTATAGAAGAGGGAATTGGAATACCGAAATAGAGTCTGCCAGGGCCTAGGTTTGAAGATACCATCCCGCCATCTACCTGGTCTGACTGAAAGAGCAACTTGGAAAAGCCCTAGTCAGGATGGTCTTATTCCAGATTTGAACCCGGGACTTCCGAATGTGTAGTCAACACTCGACCAACTCAGCTACGGCTGCTCGATGTTGGATTTTCAAAGATGTTAACAATCTCTCACGATTCTTCTAATAGTACATGTACTGTACTTAGATATCAGTCAGTTGCTTAGAAACAGTTAAAAGTAGGATGAAAAGTTTTCTCAGTTTTTTTTATAACACCAGACAAATGCAGCAATGGTACTTACGAACTAGACCCTGGCCGACTAGCTTCTAACATATTCTCTCCTACCCTATTCCGACCTGAGCCTGAGATGCAAAAAAGTCACAAATAAATTGAAAATTCTATTCCAAACATGAGAACAACGCTATCCATTTTGTGCAATGATCAATATTTTTGTCGTTAAAAATACCTATTTTATATGGTTTAATATACAAACTTGTTGTTTAATGCGTTTCTTTGTAGCGCGCGATGTACTCAGGTAAGGTGAGAAATGTGGGAAAGAATCAATCCTGACCTTAAGAAAGGTTCCATCTGGTGAGACAACGCGCAACCAAGGAAAGCATCAGTGAGGATGGTCGACTTGAGCACAGTCCGTGCGCACTCAACCTCTACATTGTTGCTTAGTTGTTAGAGACGTAATCAACTACGCCACTCCTGCTGACTGCGTCCCTACGTAGCAGAGCTGAGACGGATCATCGGGTATAGGTTTCGGACTCGGCCTGACCCAGTTTAAACCCGGTCACCAGGAGGACTAAGAATAATTCTAAATGATTTCCTTGCGTTCGAACGGATTCCGGCAGGATTTTCAGTTTGGGGGTGTAAAGTCAAAATTGGGATGGCGTAAGTGAGGTTTTGCAGGGTTGGCCAGGACTTAATTTGCCTGATGGGACTAATGAAACCCCCCAGATAAACCTCAGTCTGGATGGTCTACAGTTGGGGTCGTTTCCAGGATTTCCTGAATACTAAGCCAATGTTCTATCACTCAGTCACGGTCGCTCGGTGAGACTTACATATGTCCTTGGTAAACGTGGGGCTCTGGGAAGTAAAAGAGCTCGAGCCCACCTCAATTAGGGTCGTAGTGCAAGAATATGTGAAGTGCTACCTCCACATCCCCGTGCCGCGGCGAGTACTATTTTTATTATTATTTCAATCAAAAAGTTGTTTGATCCCCCTTAATTGTAATTCTGGGAAAGCTAATGCAATAAATAAGAACCTATCGACAATCAAACTTTTTGCATTGATTTCATTTAATATAGGCGTACTTGTTTGCACTTGTGAGAACAACAATGAATGAAATAGAGATGCCCTAGAATCACGAAGCCTCGAAAGAAGAAGTCTATTGAGATCTTTACTTCAACTGGGCTGAAACATATTGAGTTAGGGAAGGATGTAGTAAAATTCGTAAGATTAAAATGCATGCGACTGGTTATGAAGAAGAAAAATGATTCTTTTATTGCTGCGTTGGCCTACTTTCTCGGTGTACAAAATTATCCTTACCGATAAACTGAGGAGTTATTTTTTTTTTTACCAAAGAATCTTAAAAGTATCTTCTCATCCACTGTAATATGTCTAACAGTAGCAGCGAACATAACTGAATCACTGTATGAATGAAAGAAGGTTGATAGTGAAGATATCAAAATTGTGTATATAGTC
The DNA here is from genome assembly GCA_022664845.1 of Lepisma saccharinum. Lineage (NCBI taxonomy): Eukaryota > Metazoa > Arthropoda > Insecta > Zygentoma > Lepismatidae > Lepisma > Lepisma saccharinum. The sequence goes on from JAGDQP010001049.1 coordinate 50,799, forward strand.
TCCACAAAAATGAGTAGTTTACATCAGCTTTATGTCTTTTTCGCAATATTTACTTATACCTTTTAGTGCATATTTAAGAGAATATTTTTGCCATTTCTACAGAATATTTGCGTAGATATTTTAGCTGTTTTCCGTGCATATCGATCAGCCCTCTAGTTATAACCTATAAGCTTGCTTACAGAAAATACGAATAGATGGCTGGACTATTCAGAAATGTAAAGGCCTTCTCTCTCTCAAGATGGGGGTGCCTTTTCTTGTCCAGCAGCATTAATCATTTTGTACTTGATGGTAGGCTTAACTCATTCATCAGGTTCGTATTATGGATGTTGAAACCCAATTGTTTCAATATAATTTCGTGAAAATTCCATTAAAATTTTTAAGCTTTCCTTCTTAATATTACAATCGTTGAATAATATAGCCACTCAATACGTAGATTGCACTCCTCATAACGTTTACTTTATTTGTAACGAAAATAATTAAAATTATTAAATAAACATATTAATAATTATTAAATGATACAACCAGTCAATTTTCACTATATAATTGTTTGATTTGTCTTCTTCACCTTAGATAGAGGTACCACCAATACCTCCTAGGGACTTCCGGAACTTCGTAGGACTAGGTGGAGTATATATCTCGAGTGGTGTTTATGGACACCACCAATCAAATCTTTAATTACTTCTTTTTGGGATGAACAAATCTACTTTCCACTTTCCTAATTGATTTACAACAATAATCACTGAGCTTTCCAATACGCAACATCTGACTCTTGATTACACAAATATGCTTTTTCAACTTGACTGGTGCACCCTTTAATTCATTAATCCACTTCTTCATTCACCTTCCTCAATTTGTTTTCGAATTGTCAGTATATCTCTTTCCAAAGTTTCTTCTTTCACATTTATTGAACCCAACCGCAAGGAATTTGAAGTCATAGTTATTTTTCCTCAACCCTGATCATTTCATGTACTTGAGTTTAGCATTGAGGTACTATTGTGACAGTATTGTCGTGAATCTTATGTTTGTTTGCAGTCTAATTCCTTTTTCATTTATATCAAATTTTAATATTCTATATCACTATACTTCAGCTCCAGTGTCAAGTCGTTGTTTAGGTGGTAGAGCATTGCCTTAAAATTGCGTGTACCATTGACCACAAATCCTGGCTAAAATATTTACACAGTGTTGTCTGTCATACTAGATAAGTACCGCGATGTAAAACTAGGATCTGTCTTTCTCCTTACGTTCGTAGATATTTCCTCCGTTTCATCAGAAACATTTCGCTGCTATCCTTTTCCATCTTCTCGCTTTACTTTCCGTGTCATCCTCTGACTTGACTGGTAAAAGTCATTTTTAGAAATGTTCCTTTATCTCATAAAGCCAGGCTTTTCCCCAGGCTTTTTCTTTAGAAGGGTATTGAAATTATCAACGGAGGTGTACGAAAAATCTACATTAATATTTGTTGATGTAGTTAGAACCTTGTATGTAATTATAAACTAATTCTGGCAGGCAGAAAAATCTATATTACATGTTTACGTTATATCGCCAGAAAATGACGTTCTTCGTAAAACTATTAATTTTCAAAACAAAAATATGCATTTACATGGATCACTAAAAGTTATGGGTAATTACGCACAGTAAATATATTAGTTCCCTTTGAGAGGAAGCTACCACAGATATCTACTACACAAATTATTTTCAGGAAATATATGTGAATAAAATAACCAAAATATATTTCTCTTATATTTTACAAAATATAAAAGAGACCTAATTTCTGTTATACAGAATTACGAATAATCTCAACAGACTATTCTCTAATATTTACTGTCAACTTGAAGTTAATTTATCACCGAGACTGTGAGAGATAATAATATTAAAAGTCATGGTACAAGAATACTGTTCTTCGAAATAGTTTTGGTGTAACTATCCTGGAGCAGCGAGCTGAAGTTTACAGTTATTCTAAAATAATTTTAGAATATGTGGAATTCTTCATAAAATTGGTACAAAACCAAACATTGTTTATAAAGCAACCCTGTGCAATGTCGACACACTTCAAGCAAAACTCTAAATAGATCTGCCGCATCTGAGGTCCCCTTGGACTACATACACAAAATGGAGGTTGGACAGCAAGAAAACAGTGAAGGGAGAAGCAAAATACTAAGGTCAGCTCCATTACGATACCTCAGTAAGTCATCAGGGGCGAAGCTGGTACCTCTTGGCCAAACTATGACCAGGAAGAATACTTCAGAACACTCCGCCAGCTGCTACACAAACGACACCTTGCCAAACACTTCAAGTCAGGAAAGGAATACGAGATAAGAAGGCCCAAAATGAAACTCCTGATCCTGGCCTGAATTTGCTTCAATTCACCAAAGTACCAGCCAAATTCCCAAGTCACTAGCCAATTTGACTGAGTTCAACAAAGCACCAGACCTCATGGCACATGACCATGCTAATCGCAAGTAAAGGATTGAAGAACTGGAAACAGTATCTAACACAAGCAATATTCTGTTACTGATGATGTACAGGATTTAACTGAAAGAATCCAACAAAGTGAATTGTCTTAACAGTATTACAAAACACATAAAGAGAAAAGAGAGAATTCTCACTGCTAAACATGGAAACCATTAAGTTAATCAAGAGAAGGGTGGTAAACAGAATTGAGAGAAGCTGGACACCCTCAAAGAAACTAAAATACCAGAAAGAATAATGAGGAAGCGACAGTTAATATAGAAAAGGTCAAGGAGCAGAGAGCTGAGACAGAAGCCGAAGGATCAACGCAAAATTAAAACATCAAATAATAAGGAAAATAATCGAAAAATTAATATAAATTAAAAGATGAATCAGGGGAGCAAATTGATCTGAAACTATGGTTTAAAGGGAAACTGATAAGCTCGTACATCGATCCTTCAATGGATTTCATAGGAACCTACTTAACGAAAAATGTACACGTCATGGCCAGAATAAGGCCTACTGTTTTATAAACTAAGCTGACACTTGGCAGGAGAATCTAGATATGTGGACCCCAAAAGTCAAGGGGTTCAGTTTTATATAGAACTCGAAATATATGTGACAGAAAATTGTCATATTTTGTACAAATAAACCTTGGACATTATTGTATCCTTGTACGAATTTTTGTGTCACATATTTCGGGTTATACATAAAATAGTACCTCCAACATTTTTTTATTCGAAAGTGCACTTTGACCTCTTGATTTCTGGGGGTCCATATCAAGTATATACACACCTCACATAAAAAACATATAAATAAAGATTTTACGTACTGAGCAAAAAGCTGACAGTCACACAAAGAAACAGAAACTGCATGCATGGGAGGTTGATCAGAGAGATTCGTCACTCGCAAACGAGACAACAGACGTAGAGGGGACACATTCAAATTTGAGAATCTTTTAGCTAGTAAGAATGGGAGGTCCGGGCTGCAAACTACGTCCAACAGTATGAAATATACAAAGGCCACGCCATGCATGCTGTCTCTGACCTACCGGAACCATTCGTGGAACACCTTCCATGTCCATCAGCATGTAATAAAAGCTGATGGCCTGAGTGTTAAATTGGAAAAGCACTAAGATGCGCTTGTTCGCCGTTGCCGAAAGAATCGGCTTTAAAATGTTGTATAAAAATTCAATCGATCGTCCACCGCCAGTTGTATTCTCCAATTTTTCCGATGTGATAAGTTCCCCGTGGTCTGCATCAAAACTGACGGACGATAAAACATTTTCTTCTGAATATAAATCAGGTGTGTTTCCCAACAGAAACTTAGACTAAAACTTTTTCTTATAAAATCTCATCGTTTAACACATGTAGACATGCCTATCTGACTTGAATCGCGGTTTTGAATTTTAATGATAAAGGCAAGTTGTATGGAATACTATAAAAAATGCTTTAGCGCGCCGTTATTGAAAATTTGAGCAGGTTTAGGTCTATTTTAATTTAATGGGCAACTTTAATTCCTTTCTAAGAACTTTATTTTTTAATTTTTTGTTGTTTGTTGCCCCCTAAACGGTCCGCCTGAGAGATTACTCCATTTGGTGTACTGTTATATCTGGCACTGGAGAGATCAGCACGTTTTAATAAAGCAAAATAATTTTTTTTTATGAATACGGACTGTAAGAGTTTCATCTGACTAAACATTTTCTCTTAATCAATAAAATGTACTGATCAACCAAACTACTGAATTTTAAAAAGCAATTAATATATCATCTTTTTTAATTTGAAAATGTATTTTTGTTTAAGGAAGACTGTGGAAATACCATCTACGTTAATCAAAAGAAAATTATATTGACTGTTTTTATTGCATGAAATTGAATAAGCAAATTTGATTTCAAGCTTGTCCACAGATAGCTCTTGGGACGCAGAAAAAATGTGTAAATTATTTCAAGCAGGCAATACGTTAAAAGGTAGAAGTAATGACAATTTCTTCTGCATGAAGTCGTTCAATTTCTTGCTTGCGCTTCGACTTTCTCTACCTTTGGTCTTGACATAAATGATCTACAATATTTCATATCTCATGAACGTTCGGCTTGCGAATTCATATATAAGATGAGATTTCATTAACGAACATGAAAACGATTAAGTTTAGTCCAACCCTAAATACTATAAACCTGTATTTGAAGGAGCACGTATGAGTCATCTATACTCGTGCATCTGTACCACTTATGCTATTAGCCACATATCAATGTGCAATGTCCTGAAAATTATTATTCGTTCAACAGTTCCACCTTCTTGCGTAGGGGAATGGCGACCCTATCGCAGGTCTACGGACCGCAACGTGATGCAACTCCATCACATAGCCCGGGCAGCAGACCATCGCTTGAAAGGAGGACCGACAGAGAGGAGTTTCATTTACATTCATTTCATTTTTCATCCACAGACGATTCATTATTTCATCTCCTCTTGTGCCGCGACTTACGCCTCCATGCAATCCTCAAGGATTGCATTGACGCTGGTCCCTGGGACTAGGGGAAAGGGTGTAAAACCATTGGATAGCGCCTAGCTCTTAACGGGAGATTTTGGATGGTCTAGCTTCTTGAGACCGGGAAGTGAGGCATTGGGGAGCTCTTCCGACCTTTGGTCTCGCTAACACTCTGGGGGAGTGGGTATCCCAAGTATCCATCAGTCGGGAGTGAAAGTGATTTCGACATCAAGCCACTTGAATCGCCTCGATTTCCAGCTTGCTGACAAGGGTGATGAGGGTAGGATCCGGCAGCCTCATTGGCTCCTCAGAAAGAAGACGGAGAAGTGTGGGCATTTATGGCTTTCATTCACCATGGCTCCTAAAAAACAGTTGAATTCGCAAAAAGAGAGCAAGTGACAGAAGAGACGGAATGAAGAGAAAGACTGACGCAAATAAGAAGGCGCATACAACTAATGAATCAACCAGTGACAATGAAGAGCAAATAGAAGTAGAGGAACAGACAAGTATCATACCAACTATCACACGATATATTGTGATTAAGGTAAAAAACGAAGCAGAAAATCCAGGTGGTTTGAAGGGGTTATCCCCTTTCGTTATACAAAAACAACTTAATTACGTCGCAGGTGAGTTTGAGCATGTTAGCAAGCTTCATAGCGGCACATTATTAGTGGAGACATCTACCGACAAACAGACAAATAACCTCTTGAAGATGACATCAATCGGAACTCTTGAAGTTAAAGTTGATCCACACTGACAACTGAATTTTACACATGGCATAATAACCTGTTGGGATCTTCAAGACGTTACTGAAGAGGAGATTAAAAGAGAACTCGCCAGTCAAAGCGTAGTCAATGTTAAACGCATCAACAGCAGAAAGACTGGCCAAATCCAACCCAGAAAATCATTAATTTTGACATTTGCCATGCCACAGCTTCCTAAGGATGTGAAGGCAGCTTTCTATCGCTTGTCTGTCCACCCTTATATACCAATTCCGCTCCGCTGTTTTAAATGACAACCCTATGAACACACCAGCACCTCTGTTGTATGTGCAATTTGCGGAACCACTAGTCATGGTGCGGATCCTTGAAAGTTGATGCAAACTCAGTGTGTGACTGTCCTATTTTTCAGAAGGAAAACCGAATTCGAGAACTGATAGTTTTAGAGAAAATATCTGCTGGTGATGTTAAACGTCGATTAAAGAGTCTCAGCGCACCCTTCCATCTGGTGCGTTTTCACAAGTCTTAGCCAGAATACCAGTTAAAACTGTCTCGGTTGCTACCCAGACAGTTAATATATCAAGCCAAACAGAGTCTGATGTGCCTGTAGACCCTCCGAAGCCTCCAAAAGGATCAGAGGCTCCTCGCAATATGTCGACACAGATTCAGGGAGAAAAGACACCTGTACAGGGTTCTAGAACTCCACGGGTTAAGACTACTTTTAGTCCCAATAAAGTCTCAAAATTAGCTCGAACTTCGCCTCTCGCTACAAGCATTAAGACTCTGACAAACGTTTTGGCTGCTCAATTAGCTCAGGAAGAGTCTGCACATCCTATCGATGAACCGAGTTCATCTTTGACCTCAGAAGTGATTTAGGACAATCTGATGGATGTGGATTTCTGGGAAGGAAAGGGAAATTGAGATATAAACCTAATCTTAAATGGTGAAATTTTTCTTGTTTTGCAGAGAGTTTTATGATTTCCGTCTACTTGATATGATTATGCCCCTTAGTTGTTAAGTTTTATGCCGTATGTTTGTTTTATTTTGTGAAAGCCCATTTACAGCCTTCCTCGTTCTAACTTGTTATGCTAAAGAATATACATCTTTCATTTGCATTAATCGTTATGCAGGCCATTTACACCAGTAGGCTGTTTGTGAAGACCTTTTACATCTTCAGCTTCTATATGGTTTTATTATTTTAATTAATAAACAGCTAAGTTTTGACATGACTACGATAAGGAGCTTCCCCAATATCGGGACGGGCGTAAGCCATAGTGCTTTTACCGCCCATAAAATTCATTTTATCTTGTCTTAACAGTTCCACCTTGTGAGCAAACGAACTCAAGCCGCTTACAACACTGGAGGAAACGCAGTAAACAGCAGAAAGAACATTATTTAGTCTTGATGAATACATTAAAAACTCTCAAATACTAAAAGACATAGTCTGTTTACCACGGCAAGGTCAACTGGCAAGTTTATTTTGATCATAGGTTGAGGTTGTTTTCTGAGTCCCGTCGAATACTGAAAGACACAAAAATCAACAGATCTGAAACTATTTCCACAATGTCGATCGATGCGTTGCACGAGTATGTGGACGAAAACTGTTCGCAGAAATAAGCTGGATGAGCTGAATAATACAGTACTCTAAAAATCCAGTGACCAGCTTGTGAAAATTATTGTTTATTTATATCAGTGGTTTGAAAGGATGGTATCCTTTGTATTAAATATCTCTTCCTGTAATAAACATTTGAAATGCGCCTGAGTTCAATCGTTCCCCAAAACAATTTTGTTTCTGTAACTTTCATTGTTCACTACGTAGTACAAATGCTACAAAAATGAGGATTAAAGTAAATCTTTCGGTAAAGAACATGTTAATATAAGAATGACATTTACGGTATGTACATACGCAGCATCGGTATGTTATTTACTACAATGTTTATTTAAAAAGAGCTAATTCGACTAAGGTTTCCAGCATTTGTAATATATAATCATGTGTTACTTTCTCATTTGAAGCAACGGACCAAAACACTAACATAGAACTTATAAAAATATCGCAATTTAAGTGCAATGGTTTATCAGTTAATACGTGATCAAATGTCGAATTACAATAATATTACCGTTTCGAATTACTAATATTACAATTACAGTTTTGAGCCAGTCGCGATTTGTACCTCAGTCGCTGGAATATCAACCGAGTGTTAGATAAATACGTGCCACTGACTGTGTAGTCAGATTCTCTAGAAATACCTATGAAGAAAAATTCTGCAACCCAACAATAGAAGATTGTCTTACACTTTCTTGGATAAACATCCAATTTTTACAACTGTGCTCTACCTGTGAGCATCGATGGCCATGCAATAAAATCAATCCCTGAACTCAATGAATCACTACAGTCACACTCTTATCTAACGTCCTGCCAAATGAACACATGAAATTCGGTCAATCTTCAAGTGCTAAAAGGGGATGATGTTCCTTATTAGTGTAGATGAGGAGGTGACTTTAAGAGCTTGTCTTTTCATTGCGGAAGTCGCTAGAGTAGCTTGTAGAAAAAACATGAATATAAAATTCGAAAAAGAAATTTAAAGAAATGTACATTGCTCTATTGTTTGACTCTACGTTTTACATTGTAATTAATTCCATAGCTTACGAAACCCACTACTTCATCGCCATAGAAACAAACCATCCGCATTGGATTATATCCTGAGCCAAGTCAAGCTAATTTTCCCGAGGGTCACTTTTAATTCTTTTTCTTTCCCGGATGAACGCCGTCAGCTCAATGTCTTCTCTCCCTACGGCTTCCCAAACATAATTAATATAATCGTCACCTTCACCCCTATCCAAGGTAAATGATGTGCCCGTCTTAGCCCTCCGACTTCATTGTTCTTATAATATCTGGATAATCATACAGTCTGTAGAGTTCTTCATTAAGCAGTGTTTTTTATTCCTCAGATTCATCGTCTCATTTCGGTCACTAATTAGTGAGAAACATTGCACAGTTCAGTTGGTGTGGTAGCGTAATGGTGTCACAGTCGCCTCGCAATCAAGCGACTCAAGTTTAAATCCTAACTGGAATATTTCTATATGTAAATTAGTCTACGTTTTCTTCTGGTTATTTTAAGATTAGACATCATTATAATTTCCTAATTTGCATAACTGGTCATACTAAAACATCACATATAAATGTTCTGATAAATTGCATACTAGATATACTTATGTCGTTTCCTTATAACTTAATGTATTTTAACTAAAATGGTAATATGAAAACATTTCTGTAGCGCTTCTAACACATAAATACAACCCTAGTTTCTAACTAAAACCTACCACAGAAAACAAAGAAACAAGAAATTTCAAAAAGTCCCTTCAATTTGCATATGGGTTTATTTATTGGGTGTAGGCATCTCAGGTTCAAGTCAGAGTAGAGAGGGGAAGACGGAAGTGGAAGGTACTCGACAAGAGCCTAATTAGTAGGTACCATCATGACAATTTTCTAAGGAAACTAAATTAAATTATGTTCTGGATGGGTTGTCTCAGTAAGAATGGGTGGTTTCTTGAATCTTTCAAAGGAGATTCAGATTGCAATGGTTCATTTGATTACTTCACTTCAACGAGCTAGCATTTAAACATTGGACGGAGAGACCGCGGTACCAGCGTCATTCTCTGGGAAAATCGGCAAAGAATTGCGTGATTGTGAGAAACTACCCGTTATAAAATTCGAAGCTACTGAATCAGATAAAATCAAAGTAAAAAATGATCTTAGTAAAGTCCAACAGAACCTTCTAGTATTGGTAGAGCAATCCAATGTGCTCTAGATCTGGCTGTAAGGGATCCTGGACCTCTTAGTCACTCTCCATGAATGACAAGCCCAAACCGGGTCTTTTATTCATTTCCCAAAAACAAATCCTACAAAGGAACTCTACGTACTTGTAACCTACATTGTCAGGATATATGCTCATGTTTGGTTCGACATTAAGAGATATCAGTCAGTGAAATATGGTTCTAAAGGCATCTTTAAAGTTGTTCGAACAACGAGATATTTGCCATATGACATTAAAAGAATCACAGACCCTGTGATTGAGAGAAACGCGTACTTCTTTCACCCAGAGAATATGGTGTTGGTTATGATAGTGGATGAGAGAGAGTTGGGTTACAGGAGAGTAGTAAAAGCAAGAACTCAAAGTCCGAAAGGGAAGTCTGTTAGAACTTTTCCTTCAATAAATGTTGATGCCTCGAACTACAGTGAGCAGATAGATTGGGCGAAATGTAAACTGTCGCGTCCTCCAATTATGGAAACCTTGACAACATAGAGTATTTCGTCACTTTAGCAAGAGAAACAAAAACCTGTCTGAGTTTGAATTCTTAAAATTTCCGCGTCATATCCAAGATATTGAAAGGTGGGTCTAACTTGTAACAGAGTCTGCAGCAAAAGTGTGCGGAGAAAAAAAGCAGAGATGAATACATTAGAGAAACTTTGCTCTCAAGATCCATAATACCAAACTTTGGTATAAAATCTGAATTTAAGGCAGAATTCTTAACTAATTCGACGTCAAGTTAACCCACTCCAATTGATTGAAAGGTTGAGTAGGGTAAGGGTGGAACTCAGAATGCAACCAGCACATCCTCGTGGTGAATTCTGGGTCATTTCATTAAAAAATGTGAAATAAGCGAAGAGCTGAAAAATGTTTCTCAGAATAGAATGTATAAAATAAACCACATTAACGAATTACTAAAAAAAAGATGGTAGGCCTATGTTAAAATACTATAATACGTAAGTTTCTAAAACGGTAAACACATTTTAAGGTAAATTCTAAAACTTACGCGAATCAGAATGTAGCACATGGATTTTGAAGTATATTGTTTTTATCTTTAAACAAACAACCAAAATACAGTACTGAGACGCTATTAATAACAAAAATACGTAGACTGTATAATTGTAGTAAAGGTTTTTTTTTTAAGTTTATCATTCCCCTTTGGGAAATGATAAGTTAAAAGCACAGGCAGTAGAGAGAACAATGTCAGTTGCGGGATATCTTAAATACTTGGACATTTTATCGCACAATGTTTTTGAAAGATTATAAGGATTTTCCAGCAACATAAGAGTCATCTATGAACAATACAAAGTATTTTTTAACATACAGCAAGAAAAACACACTCTTGTTCTTCTTTTTAGCAATTTCAAATTCAAAATCAATTATGTTTTATACGCATTATAGTGTAGAGTGAAGTAGGTTCATTAGTCAGCATATTTAAGGGTTTAAGAATCACAGGAAACTCTTACCTTGGGAATTGTTACAATTTTAATTTAATTGTAGTAAAAATTGTTTTTGCTTCAAGTAAGTTTCAATGCACTTCAATGTAATTACAGTGATCAAATTTTGAAATAGGTGTAGTTAGGAATTAGCCTGTATTTTCCGTATATTTACAATTGAACTCAAGAAGAAATACTTTGTCTTTGAAAGTCTTCCATAGTATACCGTTCGTGATACCTATTTTCTTTTACTTTTCTTTTATGGGCTGACAGTCCTAAGTTTTTCCTGTCTGAGAGATGTCGTCGGTCGGCGATTACTCTTCCCGGGGCGAGGATGAAAAATTAACAGCGAAACCCAACATTTATCATACGAAATTCAGAAAATTATCTAAAATCTGTCTAAAGACTGATGGTATGGCCAGAATTATGTGATGCATCTCTTATTACTTAATACTCATAGCTTGGATAGAGTTTTAAAAGGATCCTTTGTTATAATTTCCCGTAAAAACAAATTGCAATAAATGTAACATTAAACTACAAAGAAACATATCAACAATTAATAAAATAACGCTCGGTTAATATATAAATTGATGCCTCATTCCTTTACCACTGGTAAATAAATCAAGAAAAAGTGAAATAACGAACAACGAGTCCTAAAATACTATAAATCTATAGAGCTAACATCTTCATTAATGTCATTAATTAAATCAATGAATTATTTGCTTTTTAGCTTTATTTATGGAGACATCCCACAGCATTTATGTCAGGGTATGAAGAAATTGCGTCCTTTCTATATTACATGAACAAAAGCTGTCGTACGGAAAATCGTAAGTCTGCTGTTCCTTCAGCATACTCAAAGTTATTCTAATAGTTCATTTTCATCAACTCAAATATAATTGTTAAATGCAGAAAAATATACAGCCAACAAAAACAGCAATAATATTATTGCTGTTTAGATTTATTTATGACCTTTAGGGAATTGTGTTAGTATTATACAGAGCGGGGTAGGGTTTCTCAATGTGCGGTTTTCCAACCCATCGGTGGGTCACTGGTTGTGTGCAAGGGGTTCGCGATGTGTGTGTGTGTGTGTGTTAGATAGCGTCCTGAATGATTCAACACACGCAAAGTGAAACAATACCGCTTATTACAAACAAGAAAAGCGCCTTTAGGGATCTCTGGACAGAAGACATAGAAAAAGGTGGTCGCGGTATGAAAGTTTGAGAAACGCTGAGGTAGGATATAGGATGTTGGAAGGAAGGAAGTCAGAGTATAGTTTGAAAGAAGTATCCCGTATTTGCCTGATGTAAATGAAAAACCAAACCTAGCAAGATGAGAATGAGTGGTCACCGGAATCGTATCCAGGATTTTCCAGTTGTTATAATCGATCTGTAAGCAAGTATTTGCTGTATAAGATTTTCTGCTTTTATAGTAGTTATTCTATTCGCCTCCTTTTTAAATGGTGTCACATTTAAAAGATAGTTAAACAGCGTCATTGCAATGGGATATCCATCCACGGTGACCACTTCAAACAGGAACAAAATAAATGTTTTCTTGATATTAGTAAGTTAGCTCCAATTGTTTATATCACATCTGTCGAAAGACGTTTTTACAACTTCTGGTATATCGAAATCTTTTCAGATACAAGAACAACTGAACCGATTGAAATATTTTCTTTGAATATTGTTAAGCAATTAAGTGTGAACAAATTTATCCAAATTATATAATTAAAAGAAAATCTGTGTATACATGTTTGTCTTAGAAGCAGAAAACTTAAATATCAAATAGAAATTCTTCAAAGTATAAAATTCTCCCGTTGAAGGAAAATATTAATTTTGTACTAAATTTACATTGAATCAGTAAATAAACTAAACATATTAACACTTTTTGTGACAAGAAAATAAAGTTTCGGCGGAGATTTAAGAAGTAAACATAAGAAAACGAAAGAAAAAAGTATGTTGCTAATTAAAACACAAATCACTTTAATCGAAATCAGCACATCGAAAAGGAAAATGTAGGAGACATCTAACGTGGAAACCAAGAACCACTTGCAACTAGACACAGCATAAAAATATATCAAAACAAACACTCCGGACTGGTGCAAAATGGTATTTCTAAAACTGGTGATCTGAAATTTGTTACCCTTGTAATTCAACCATATAGAGCATACATTAAAACGCTTGACTTGCATTTTAGTTGGAGTTTTTACTAATATTTCCGTTTCTGTATTTTCGTTTGACAGTTTAAGATAAGGGACTAGGACATCATTATCTCCTAAAAATGCTTGAGAAATTGGCCCAATAAACTCTAGGTAAAAACATTGCTATAATGATTCTTATTTTTCTGTTAATACGTTTTGCTGAAAGAGTTTATTCAACGTGTACTTTCTAGAATTACTATTACATAACATAATAATAGAAAATAAAAAAAACAATAAAAATTCTTTTTAAAGACATTCTTTTCTTTACAATTCTTTACAGCAACTTATCTCAACAATCGATTTTTCTTACAATTCCATGAGCTGACAAAACATTAGTTCTTTCTACTCCCCAGTTAGAGAAGAATTTCAATCCATGAGGAGCACCTCACCAGGTTCCTTCAAATGGAAAGACTTATACGTATATATGCTTAATATATTAAGGTCTTAGAATATCTGAGAGTTAATGATATATCAGTACAAAAAACCCTTTGGGGTTAAAGGAAGAGTGACGCAAGAATTCTATTCACAAAAGAAATGCAATCCATTTTGCGAGTGCCTTTCTTTGTGTCACTATGGCGAAAGTGTTTCCTTAGACTTAGTATCCTCCTTTCCGTAATAATGACACAAAGAAACCCACTCGTAAAAATGGATATTGCTTCTTTTGCGAGTAGAATTCTTGCGTCACTCTACCCTTTACTTCGAAGAGGTTTTTGTATTGATCACATATTTTGTAAGATTGCCTATTTAAAAAATGTACATAGTCCTTATACAAAGATCGATTTTGGACCATGCTAGGATCCATATCTCGAAAACGGCAACGCTTATTAAAACATCTAAGCATGATTTTGCCTCTTAGAGGCCCGCAATTGACCCCCAACACCCCTGGTACCAACCATTTTGAGATAAAGCAAAAAGACAGACACACTTTTCTATAATTTTTTTAAAAAATTTGTGATTAACTATAAAAGTCATAACTTTTTAACCCCTTCACTAATTTTGACGTGTGATTTTGAAATGTACTGAAGCGTAGATTACGATTCCAAAGTTTCTAACGCCTATATGGTCTGGAGTCAGTGCTATCATTAAAAATGTAAAATTCTAAAATTTTCTTCTAACCGACCCAGTGAAGTCCTGCCGACCCATTTAATTTCTGTCGCAGAATCGCAGAAGAATAATGACTTCTAATGTGTGAAGTATTGAGCTAAACGTTCATGACTTCCATGTGATTATTTTGAAGGGATGAAGAATTTAGTAATAGAAGTGAGCAACTGTCGCATCCAAAAGGCAGTCAATGTAAATCAAATTTGTGGTAGGAGCATTAATGTGTCGAGGCTAGGAGGAAGGAAAACAAGTTAGTTAAGCGAGGCTACGGTGGTAGGATAATTCAGTGAGTCAGTTTAGCAACGAGCTTTTAAATGCAATTTCAAGCATCAAAATCGGGGCTTTTAGTTCGCTAGATCCGAAATTAGCTGTAGACATAGAGAGCCGCTAACAGGGTCTTTTGTCAGCGTCACACGAAGAACAACCGTTCAACATGATCAGTCATAACCAGCGATTATTCCTCCTTCTTTTGTTTTCACTTTTTCCAATTTTGTAATTTGGCTTCAGTTTGGATGTTCGCTAACTGAACAGACTTCAATACACATTGAAATTTAATCGTTTTCATCGGAGGCGCTTCTAGGCCGGGGCCGGGGGGAACCTGTCCCCCCCTCCAGTTTTTTGGAGTGAAGATAAACCAGTATCCTCAATTGTCTTGAAATATTTAGTATAATTAATATTTATTTTGCAAGAATTTTAATGTTATCGATTCTTGAACATGAAATGAAGTGTACCATGATAAGCTTTTTCTATAAACTTGGGGTGGGGGAAGGAGTCACAGTGTATGTTAGAAACTGCATTTTGTCGAGTTTTAAATGATTTTTTTAATTTCTTAGAACAAGTTTAAAGTAGTTATTTTATTGTTCTTTGGTTATGTAACAACACAGTATTTTTTTGTTTTTAAAACCTTTTAGAAGTCTTCACTATCAACAACGTTGTAACAAAGGGAAGACCACATCATCTAAAAATTTAATTTATTGCTTATAGAAAATGCGGTGTTATTTCGAAATTATTCCACCAGTAGCTTATACCGAAAACGACAGAATGCTAGTCGTTGTCCGACTTACTTCTTACTATAAAAATAATATAGGAAATTCAAGTCCGACCTACAAATAAATAGTAGAAATCTTTGTTGTTGTTTTTTTTTAAAATCATCTTATTTAGGTCTAAATTGGTGTTGAATTATACAATATTCCCAGTGTGGTATTTATAGATTTTTAAGTGTGTGTGTGTGTGTAGAGGGACTCTTAATGTCGTTTTATGTAGTGTAAAATCCAATCAAGTCATTTTATCCAGTGTAAATTTGGCAGTTAACTATAAGTTTCCCTCTGGTAAATTCCATAAATTCCATGCACTGATGAAAAATATTACAAGGTTCACTTTTTTGCTTCAATTAATTATTATTTTCTTACACTGAAAAGGGTTTTAAAGGTACATATTCCCTTCATAGATATACCTAAGGAGAATTAATATGCAATTTTTTAAAAAAAATGACTGAAAATGACTAATGTGTATCACATCCACCCACACAAACAAACATTTGTTGGGTCATTGTCTGAGAAGAGCTTGTACCGAAAAATACATTGGAACGAATGGTGGGAAGGCAAAAGAGGAAAGAAAGAGAATGTAGATTATGGACAGCATCAAAATAGAAACACTTTATATATATATATATATATATATATATATATATAATAATAATAATAATAAATCACAGCCAAATTCAATCCACTAGTGGATGAGGCTTCTCCCCAAAGGGAGGAGTTGGTCTACTGCTCCCACGCTGACCAGACGGGTTGGAGAGGAGAATCGAAGCTCTCACTGTGATCGCCACTGTCTTTTATTCACGGCAGCTCCCCAATTGTTCTCACGATGCTGGGTCAACACCGAAATTTTTGAGCCCACACCGGGAATCGAACCCGGGACCGCTCGCACTGACCCGGGACTGCATATATATATGTGTGTGTGTGTGTTGACAGCTGCGCCCCTCTCCCCAGTTTTTTCCTCTAGTACCACCAATGGTTTTCATTGTCTCTAGTTTCTGTCTAATACTGGACAAATAATACGGATGCACGAGTATAGATGTCTCATTATGTGCACCTTCAAAAATAATATTAAAAGAAATTAGCGGTAATATAAACTAAATACCTATGAACCACCTGTACCTACTATATTAAATTATATAAACTACGTATTTTTGTTTGATAAGCAAACACATACCTCACTCACATTTCAGTTCGTAAACAGAACATTCATGAGAGATGAAACATTTGGAACCGTTTTCCAGTAAATTCAAAATTTCGCAAGCAAAATAAAAAAATAGGTAACAACTTTGCTAGCAATATATCCGTGTTGCTTCAGCTGTTATTATACTGAATATTTGTTATAAATTATTAATTTTAACATTTCTGTCGATTACAAGAGCCATCTATGAACAAGGCTGAAAAGCACACACGTACATACAGTTTAATGCATGACAAGTAAAACACACCAGTTTATCTAATGTAGTAAATATACTTAAAAATGTGTGTAGTCTTAGTTAAGCATAAGAATCACTGCTTCGAATTTAAAATTGATTATATATCTTCATAGTATGCTCTGAATAAAGTTTGAAACGCAATTACTTTAACAGTATTTGGGATAGATAAACGAGCAGTTTTAAATGTGCCTACATTTTCAGTGTAGTTCAAATAGAACTCAACATATGAACTAGTGTCTAGAATTAAAACAAAAGGAAACGGTCTGGAAAGAAGTAATATAGTTCTTAAAACAGCAGATGTTACACGAAGGTATACGTACTTCTATTAGTCTGGTATACAAGGTGTCCCGAAATAAAGCTGCAAATTTTGTTAGGTTGTTATTTACCATCAAAACAAGTATAAAAGTTTCTTCCAATAAATCCAAAATAATACGTAGTTTCGGAGCTACATGGCCTCAAAAATTTCAGCGGTATCTTCACCTAATGGCTTCATAGCTTGACACATAATGATGTAAGCGGTGCCAGCTTAGTAAATCATATTCGAAGTAATACCCGATACATCTATTTAATCAATGTAAGCAACGTAAGACTTTCGTTGTCAAGGAATGACATGGTTTAATATGGCAAAGCATAGAAATTCCCTCTAAACTATATTCGCCAATCATAAATATAACTTAAATAGATGTATTAAGTTTTCGAATTTGAATTTTATTTATGGCCTATGGGCATCTAAGACTCATGCTGGGATAGTGCAGGGGAAATGATTCGAGAAAGTGTCGACTACGTTGGAGGTGCCATATCGACACATGTAGGTTGTCCCCGAAATACTAGTGAAAATTTGACAGGTTTTTATTTACATCAAACCAAGATAAAAAGTTCATTTGAAGACATTCCGATACCTGGTTAATTTTGGAGCTACGTGACGGCCAAAATGACGTCATATATCGACACATAAATGACGTAATTGGTGTTCGGTTTAACAACGCACAAACGAACAAAAACTTAACATTGGGTTTTCAGTAGGAGATGCCATCACCTTACAAACAAGAGGACAGCCCTTGGACGACATATCTAAATAATTATAATGATAATTATATTCAAACTTTAATATGAAGCTGTACTTAGACTATACAGTACAAGCTGCCTGATTATTGTTTCAATAGATAATACAATCAGGCTAAGAACGCTTTACATTACAGGAAACAGCCTAGATGCTGTTTTTTTTTTTTTTTAGTTTTCTTGCTTTTCACAAAGTCTCTACAGCAGAAAATATTATTTCTATTATAATTTAAGATTAGTATTTATATAAACATTAGATTTTAACAGATATGTTATGGTTTATAGCCGTATATACTTATTGGGACATTAGAACAACACAATTATTCGCAGTACAACTATTTCTTAATATCTTCTGTTGACAAATTCTTATGTAAAACTGGGAGGAATATAACGGACTTGCTTATCACTGTTTTCTTTGGTAGCTACGGATATTTTTTGGAAGAGTGATAGTTTTATTGAGAACCTAAGATTTAAAAAAAAATACCACAAAAGGTTACTGCTATTTTTCGATTTAAGCATCTTTGCTTGTATGTTGCTATAAATTTGGAATTGCTAAAATACTTTTCTGAAGGAAATAATTCATTTTTATATTTTGCCGATAAATATTTTCCTTTGATCCCTTGACATGATCTACTTTTTAAACATTCATTTTTCATTATCCTCCTTTATGGGTCTGTAGGATGAGAGGGTGCACACGGGGGCCATAAAAAAATAGTTGTAAAATATACACCTTTAACCACTTTTCGACAAACAATGGCCGCCATTGTACTCTAAGGCCACTTTTATTTTTGGGAAACATTCTTATACATTTTATTAAACCATAAGGAATAAGAAAGAAATGGACCCGAAGAATCAGGGGTGTTCACGATGGGGGCAATAGAAAATAATTTTAAAAGATCTATCCAAGAAGTATGGGTTATGTTAACATCATATTCATGTTAGTTTTAGTAGGGTTACAATAATAGTTGCGGACAAAATAAAGACAAACTAGCTTAAAGGCTTTCCAGTTAAATAGAGTGAATCTCCGAACAATTAAGGTTGCTGACTTTGAATCTGAAATGAGTAAGGACGTGGATTCGAACCCAACAACCGACCATTCTGACTGAGGTTTTCCAGGGTTTCTCTCAGTTTCACCAGACGAATGAGGTAATAGCATCTTAGGCAAAGGTCATGACCACTAAATTTCCCATCCTTTACACTAACCTATACCTCCCTGATCAAAAATGCCTAAATGCCAAAACTAAACTCAACTCCTAACAACATGAAACAATACCTAATTCTAATCACAGCTAAATATTTACATTAGTATCATCTCTACTGGCAAGGTAGCAGATTCTTTTAGTCATTAACTTTCAACACATTGGTGTTTCTAAAACATTAATAGGCAATAGCAAATATTGTAGAAACATTATTAGGCGGTGCCTTTATAAATGGTGAGCCGTGTATTTATGGAAATAAATGGATTTAAAATAATTAACAGTAAATAACTGATAAAATGAAAAAATCCCTTTCGGTAGGCCTACAGGCTGAGGTAGATTTCGAAGTTTCGCTGGGAGCCGGGGCTCGCCCCCCAACTTCAGTGCTTTTGAGAGGATGCGCCTCCTTTATCTTAACCA
>JAGDQP010001049.1:70540-133994 GCA_022664845.1 Lepisma saccharinum
TAAGCCTAGAAACAACATATAAAAATTTGGTTCAAATATCTTCAAAAATATAAATATACACTTTCATATCGTACCGATCTCAATAGGTATATTTTCTTCGAAATCTACCTAATACGGACATTTAGTTAATTTTAGCACAGTATTGTACGGTCATGGACTGAGCCTTTAAAATATGGACTGACCGTACAAAATGCGTACGGTAACAACAGTTTTTAGGTCAGCCTCAAGCGTCAAAAATTTTCATGGTTTCTTAGTAATTTCGTTTATTACCCAGATTATTTATCTTTATTATTATTATTATACAAGGGAGGTGATAGTTCGGGCCCATACTGATCTTTTAATTCATAATTTGTGTATGTTGAATTGTACGGCTTTTCTCTTTAGATTTACAGTTCACTAGATTCTGCATATACCTACTACTACTACTAATACTACAACAAGAACTATTACTACTATTAGTAGTAGTAGTACCGATAATAGTGTTTACCTTTACCTTACGTATTACACGTTCCTCACAATTTAGTTAATAAAATTGAGTTATTTCTTTCTTGCAAGAATCAAATGAACAAAAAATCGTATTTATTTATTTGTTTCATTTTTTTTTTAAGTTATACTTTGCGACAGTTTATTTCTTTCATTGTTATTAACAATGGCCTCAGGCCGAATTTGAGGTCGTGAGACGATGTAGTAAAGAAATCGACCAGGACTTAGTTCCAAGTATACCATTTCGACTCTAGCCTAGTGTGACTCAGAAAAAAAAGACTAATAGGAGGGCAGTCCTCTTGGATCGAATCCAGAACCTCCCCAATGATGAGTCAACACTTTACCAAATGAGATACAGCCGCTTTGTGTGCTCATTCAATGTCTGCAAATGGGTATAAACTGGTTTTAAAAATCAAAAAGGTACGTAATAATAAAAAGTTTGGGTAGCATAGTATAGATAAAGTTTAGTTTTCGAGACCGGGAATAGAACTCATGTCGTGTGATATTAGCCTAATGCCTGTACTAACTCATCTACTAGAAGACACCAATTCAATCAGCTTTTTGTTAAATATTCAAGCAGTCATACGCCAAATTTTGTACGCTGATTTTATCAGAACATATTCTATCGAGGACAAAATGCATATTAGAATAGTTTAGGTGGGTTTGGGTTATTGGGTTTCGTGTATAGAAACAAAATTCCTTGAAATGAAAACTAATAACTGCGTATAAGTTGTGATAAAAAGATAAATTACTCCAAAACTAACTGTGGGTTTACTTTGTACTATTTAATTGCCATAGGCAGGCAAATCAAGAGGTACCTGCGTAGGGTTCTAGTATACTGTGTTCCCACAATATTGGTCAGTGAATTTCTACGATGCACACTATATATTTCGTTATGATATGTTTGCAATCACTCTAATGCTTGATTTCAGGACTCCATGGCTACCCTAGAACCCGACACTGATAACCCTTGATTGTCTTATGGACAACACTTTAATACAATGTGGTGGAATCTACTGTTAAAATAGAGAGCTGATATTGTCTTCACTCACCCGCTGTAACCACCGACGTCAACGACAGTTTAATGTATTTCGTTGGAATCTCGGAAGTATTTTGTGGATTCAGATTTACAATGTTCGTTTTTTACCTAAAGTCTACAAGGTTCAATAGTCGTTTGGTTACAATAGTTACGGAGATAAATTTCAGTATCTACTTTACATATCGTGTTTGGATTTCCACGTAACATCTCATTTAAATGTGACTGACCGCGAGTATATTCCTGTACTGCCCAACGGGCAGTCAGAGGACTTCTAGCACAATGGCTACTTTCGTCCTTTGAATATCATTATTTATTATTTGTAACTTAGTCTTTATTTATAAACTGAATGAACCCCCGCCCCGCACCAAGCAAACATCCCAAAAACCACTAGCTGTGCAGCTCCTTTTTTTTTTTTAAAAAAAAAAAAAAAAAAGAAGGTATATACCGAAGTGGACAATTTTCCTCGAATTTCCTAAAACATTAGTCTTTTAATTATTATTATTCCTATTTTATGAGTGAAAGTCTGGTCTATGTTGAGTGGAAAATTGGATATGTGTCATAGGTTAGGTATGTGTTTATTATTTAGGATAAGAAGTGCCCTTAGATGTAATATATTTTATATTTTAGCCTCCTTGTAGTCTTAATCCCGCATCCGTTCTGTAATATATGTTGGTGTGAATAATGTGTCATGCTGCGTCTCTCGTTCCACTGCAAAAAGATTTTATTTCGTAAATTGTAAAAGTTCCTGAACTGTGATGCGATGTCTCACAATTTTGAGATCCATGTTTTGGTGAAAATTAAGCTGTGCATTTTTTTTGTTTTTACTAGAGATTATATATCTTAATTTTCTTTCTTTTAGATATATATACCAGCAAAAAGTACCTCTTTTTATAAAATTGTCGAAACTAATAATATAATGGTAGTAATGACAAGCCTTCTTTAGTAGCTGAATGGGTTTAATTACGATATTCTGCCGATAGATGGCAGAAAGGCACGCTACTAGAGTCTTACATCTTGTGTACAACGTATTATAAACAATCAGATGCAATTGGCTTCTCTCGCGTACATGGTACGGTTAACCCGCTTGATGGGTTAAAAAAATGTGATGTATACATAGAAAAAAGACTATGAAACGTCTCTACGTACTCCCAGAACTCCACTCCAGAACTGTACCCCATTAACGTTCTTGCAAGAGTTTTCTTTATACATACATTGTTATTACTTTTCCACATTCTCTTCTCCTAATACACGAAATTCTATATCCAAAAGCCGAATGTGTATATTAGAAATGGTCTGAAAGTAATAAAACACAAAAAAAATCAAATTTTCCACCAGAAAAACGTTCGTACTTTTCCTGACATTTTCGTTGAAATTTCGTGCACTTAGAAGTATGATATTCTAAGACAGGATCTTTATTTTTGCTATGCATCCTTTTTTATTTACAATAGCCCTTCTAACATTTTTTTCTTAGAAATTTGATTTATGAAAAAGTAAATTTTCAATAAAGATAATAAAGTTTTATATGAATAGTTCACTCATTATACTACTTTCTCACTGTCAGCTATGAAAATAGAAAAACTAGCATATTGTGCTTCTACAACATATTACGGTTACTAGCTAATTTTAGTACAATGAGAAGGATTTATCTTCGGTTTTCTGTATATTATTGAAGAATTTATCTTGGAATTCTTTACATGAAGTAAATAAAATTAAACACAGGTTTTTCTTGTTTTTGAACATTTATTCGCATGATAATGGTAGAAAAAAGCATTTACCTAAGCCGTACGAGCTGAAATATAATTTTGAACATTGCAGAGTACTCTAGGAGCAATACAGCAAAACATTATACTATGGTGTTATGAATATTAGCTTTTAATTGGAAGTTAGCAGTCTACATATTCGTAATTTTTGATACTATAATTTTCTAAGCAGAGGCGTAAATACAATGTTGCGATACCCTGCGTGCGGACGAAAGGGCATGTGTCCAGTAAGACCCACCAGCGACCTATACATAGATGAAAAATGAGTTGATGTCAAACCCAGCAAACATGACAAAAGAAGTTCTATTTTGATACATTTTCAAAATTGGTAATACGGAGGGACTGCTTATACTTGGACAAGAATTTCCACTTAGTCTGGACAGAATCTGCGTTTTAGAAATTTGGCAACACTGTTCCGCTTAGTCTGATTAGGACTGTGCATTGCTCGAGTTGTAAATATTGGTGTGTTCATTTGTGTCAAGAAATTGCTTAAATCCCATGTGGGAGAATGTTGCTAGAAGCGAGCTAAAATATTCCTTGTAGGGGAAAGGGCTCAGAATTATAGTTACACTACTGTTTCAAAGATGCATGGCCTTTGATTAATAATACTGTAAACTAGTTAAATACGTTTCTTCCTCGTGCGTGATCTAGTACGCTCAGAACCGCACGAAAATGTGCTTATAATATGAATCGATCATCCCCAAAACAGTGATATGAGAAATTCGCATTCAAAACTGCGCGTCTTACCACGAGAACCATTTGAATGACCATCTATTCAAGGTCTAAGTGAGGGACTTTGGTAACGCGAAGAAACAAAATATGGATATAAGAGGATCAAAAACACACATATTGCAATGTCGGGATTATATTTCCTTCTGCTTAAAGTAATTACGTTATCTGAACAGCAAACCTTTACCACTGGCCTGATAGTGTTGCCCCTCAAAGTGCAGATATCAAATTTCAATGAAGTGGTCAAAGCAAAGTTGAACAGAAGAAAACGCACATCTGACTAAAGCCACTTTTTCACATTTAGTAGCGCTTCTGCATTCAAGCAGTCCACTATCAAATGCTTCACAAATTGCATTTTTTAACGATGACATTGGTATGCCAATGTCGTAATCTGTCTTTTGCCAAGCATATTGTAACATAAGCTTGTACTTCGGCACAGAAAGTTGATTGTACAGCCCAGAGTGAAGTCTGATGATGAAGTAACGATCGTGTAACTTTACTTGTAGTTTTTGACATTGTAGTCTTACAAAATCAACGATCCTTCTCACGTAGAGCTTATATTGCCGAAAGAAGCACACATCAAGAGGTTGGCAATATTTTGTTGTCTTCGGTGGCAATATCTTCTGCGTAACATCTATGTTCGGAAAACTTTCATCTACCAGAGTACGATTTTTATGGCCTTGCCAGGAACCATACAGCAATAGGCTCTCGCATCGTCACGTACATGTCCACCAAGGACGGTAGTTAGAAAACTTTTCATTTGCTCTTTCCATCATTTTGCCACTTTTGCTTGTATCCACATGAATGTTTCGTGGACATGTTACTTCAAGTTAAAACATTTGGGACAAAAGTGCCTTGTGGCTCTTGAAAACATATATAGAGCTTGTTAGATAATATGCCACTCATTGATAAAGCCGCATCAATTGTATGGCTGTGTGTAGAGCTATGCACAGGCTTCAACACACCAGCTGTAGTTTTCTCGCCTCTGTGAGATAGTGTTGACAATGAAGACATTTCATAATTTAATTCACTTTGGTGACTGTTCCAGACATTTTCTTTGGTCACTTGGTTACATATTTGGTCACTTCTTCCACAAACCGTTGTGCCTTCTGACGAATACTATGATCTTGTACGTCCTTACGTGTGACGAACGTAGTAATATGCCTGGAAGAAATGCCATATTCAGCCTTAAGTCTGTTGATAAAAGTAATCGAAGTTGTGTAATTGTAGTTTTTTAATTGTAACAGCCTGTTTCCCATGAAGAAGCTCGATCTCATCTTTTGCTAGTCACATAATCTAATATTACATTGCAATTTGATTTACTTCGAATGCAATTATAAATTTGCTATAGGAGTTGAAGCCACGATTGTAATAGTCTTCACAAATTTTCTCCAGTATGTTGTCATAAATATCTTGTAATATTCTGGCCCTGGGCATTTTGGGTGGAGATGGTTCGTACTCACTTTCACTTGACGGTTCCTGTTGCTCTGGAGAGGAATGTCTTGTACTGTTGGACGGGAAAACTTCAGGACGGGGCTCTTCCTGTCCTTCAAAATCATTATGCCTATTCAGCGTATCTTCATGCATTTCTGTGTCATCCCTATTGTATTTGTGAGTTATTATGCTATATAACATATTCGCTAACTTCATATCCTCGACTCCGATTACGTTTCCATGTTCAGCACGACGCAACTTTGCCTCTAACAGTTTGACAACATTCATGGGATTAATTCGCCCATGATACCGATGTACACTCTTTACATTCTAACCTACAACCGAACACTTCAAAAGAAGGCCTCCTACCGCAGCTATACTATTCACACAAGTAGAGTGTACATCGAATGACGCTAGCATACAACAGCTGCGTTTTGCATGGGAATGACTCATACCACTGGTTTTGGGGATGATCGATATCATCCGTATTAAAGGTTCAATATTCATTTTTTAAATTTTCTTCCATGTCATTATATTTATCCACACTAATTTTGACGTAAATATTATTCGACGCAATAGAGAAGGACTGTGGGTTTCCCGTTCCTAAGCACTGCAATTGTCAGTGTTGAAAACCTATTTTATGAAAAGAATATTTGTGTGCCTGGAATGCTACAAAAAGACAGAAGCTTTCACGGCTGTTGTTAGTAAGAGAATGTCAGCGCTAATGTGTTAACAGTTCCCTGCTCACTCGTCACTGAAGCGAGCCATTTCTGGATAGAATGGTGACAATGGATGTAAATTGCTTCTATACCTTAACATTACACGGAAACGGCAGTGTGAACCTAAATGGAGTGGGGGTGGGGGTCAGGAACTGTGCCAAAACAGGATTTCCACTCCTGCAAAATGTTGTTGAGTGTTTGGTGGAATATCCGTTCGATAATCCATTTTTTAGCTCTTGCAACGTAACCAGACCATCACTGCAAATGTGTACTGTCAGCAGCTTGAACTCCTACGGACTGCATTGTTGGAGAAACATCTTGATCTGGTTAGTCGCAAAGGTGTGCTCATCCACGGAACGCGGGCCCACGCGCGTTAAGAAGAACCTGTGCTAAGGTCGAACTATGTGGCTGGGAACAACTCCCCCATCCGGCGTTTTCAACAGATCTTGCACCAACTGACTACTGTGTTTTCTAAGCCTGCAAAAAAACCTTTCCGGGCACACACTGCAAAATGAGGATGGCGTGCGACGAACAGTGACCCAGTTGTTTGCCTCGAAAACCGGTGACTTTTTTCAGTGAGAAATTCAACAGCTCGCTGACAGGTAGCATAGTACTGTGGAGTCCGATGAGGACTATTTTCCTAACTAACGGTAGTGTTCCAAGTAATTTGTTATTTCTTTACTGTGGAGAAATACATTAATTATGGGAAAGTTAAGCCGTTGGACGAGAACAGCTTCTTTAATCCTGCAAGATGATACTTTGTAGTTGAGTTCTAAATACAATCAGTAGATACATATTAACAGATAATAGCTTCATTTAGTAGACTCTTATGATTGTATCCAATCATGCACTACCGCACAATATCAATTATTAGCAAGCCTGACTTATCATAACTTCATTAAACAGACCTTGTCATCCAATATAATATCAGACATCGTTTACTACCATGTCAACATTCAATAATTGGACATGACTGGCATTAACAATGAAAACACGAATATTTCTATTCCTTTCTTAAGAAGACAGCGTCTCATCCAATGATTACATAATTGCTATCATGTGTTAGGCGTCCCTGAGGAAATGTATTACGAATTGAATTTTGAAATGCGAAAAAGAACTAAGTTAAAAATAAAATTTTCCTGCATGGAAGAAAAACTAAATGGTACGTGTATTTTGCCTCATTACGTAGGCCAAATATTATGACTAGCAAAATTAATTTTATTATGATAACAACTGCAATAATGCCAACTGTCTTCTTCTACGCTGAGAAATATTATTGTTGATTTAGTTCCTTCTTACACTAGAGGATTTAATTATTGATCGCTCGAATCCGTAAGTTAGTTTTTTTTTATATATTTTTTAGTTATAAACGAGAACGACCTCAAGTCGCTTTCCAGGAAGTTCCAAGACACACTAACTCTCTGTGATAGCGCTCTACAACTCAGATTACCAACAGCAAATGTTCAGCTCGCTCAGCTCAATTACATTTCGCGCTCTCTTAAAAAAACTTCCATAGTTCAG
This sequence comes from Lepisma saccharinum, assembly GCA_022664845.1. NCBI lineage: Eukaryota > Metazoa > Arthropoda > Insecta > Zygentoma > Lepismatidae > Lepisma > Lepisma saccharinum. Next base: position 78,226 of record JAGDQP010001049.1, read on the forward strand.
TTTAATTGTTGTAATTCAAGATTAGGTCTGATAGATATCCTGTCTGATTTCTACACTGATAAGTAGTTGAAAGGTAAAGAGGTGTAAAAGGAACAAGACTGAAACTGTGAACATGGGGTCGTGACGTCATTGCTCCAACATGGGAAGTCGTAAAACAAAAATAATCAAATGAGCGTCAAACTATTTACGATTTCAGAAACTGGAAAAATGAGGGTAATAGTTGTGTTGCAAGATTAAAATTATTATTTTTTTCTTAAATTAAATTCATATTTTTAATAACAAAATTTTAAATTACGCCACAATGTTGTAATTTTAATGCTACACATAGAATAGTACAATTACTAAACTTAGGAACTACAGACACTTCGCTAGACTTAGTTATATCCAAAGAAATACCACTCAAGAATATTGTTTTAAAGTTTGATAGTATTCTCTCGCTGTTTTGGTCTATGTTGTGACGCTGTAATGAATATTTCCCATTATTTCGGCCTGTCTTTACGAAATCAGGACTAGGATCGTGTTTGTTTAGTTCACATAATGAAAATATGCGACTATGGAAATGTGACGTGAGCGTGTTAAAGCAAATTGAATACATATTCGATTCCTCTGAGATTTTCATTTGTTTCTACTCGGATTTTCTCCATTCTTTTGTACGAGTTTAACTATTTTCTACACTTATGCTTCCAACACTCGTACCAATACACAGATCGACACTAAAATACTTCTTCAGAGCATGTCTTATGATCGCGCTGATACGTTCTCATCTCTCCCTCCTCCCACCAGGTTTATTACTCTAAATTTATTTCTGTCCATTTCCCCGTTTTCTTCTTTTCTTTTAAACATAGTTCACTACAACTCTTGCTTGAGTACTTGTACTGTTCAGTTGTATAGAATTTCCAAATATATTCGAATTTGCGTTGTCAGTACAATAAGAATATTGTGAATGCAATTTAACAAGCAAAATCTGCCACACATGTGTCTAGAATTAGCTTCAGGAGCTTAATTTATTACTCTCTCAGTGTAGAAAGTATTAACCTCAAAATCTGATGCCAGAGTCACCTGTTGTCGTCAACTAGAGTGGATAGCATAGAACACCTAACCTGACTTTTTATAACCTAACGTAACCAATGGTTAGTGAACTTCAGAACATTTGAAAATATGCATTTGTATAAAAAGTAGAAAATAAATTATCTTTCTTAAACAATATATAAAATATAATCCGACTCACTGAATTAGTTGTCCGATACGGTAGCCACAACGCTACAGTACCAACATCCCAGCGGTTGCTTATCAGTGTTCTTTATGCAGTAGTGCTACACGACACGCATATGAGTCAAAAGACGTGGCCTTATACTTTCTACTCCGAATCACTCGTCTTAATTTTCACTCATAAAACATATATTTCCAATGTCAGAACCCACGTGTCCTGCTTGATTTTTATACAGTAGGCATTGATGAGTAGAAATAAGGCTAAAAATAATATCTAGCAAATATCGTGATCATTATGAAGTCATATTTTAAAGATGGATTTAAGACTTCATTGTTATTAAGACTTTATTAGCGCCACTATCAGAACTGTAAACAGTTGATACAAAACGGCAAATTGTAGTTTTACTTACAATTGTTGTCCACAGATGTCCACAAGAGCTACAAAAATAACATTCCTATTGTTTCATGTACTTAAAGCTATAAAACATTGGGTTCAACAAACCGTTAATTCAACAATTAGAATTGCTTTGAAACATCTGTTTTCCTATTTATCATTGGCTAAGTTCAGTACAATATTGTTGAAAAAATTTGTAAGCATCACGAGTGTATTGCTACTGAATTCAGCTATAAATTATTTCGAACATTAAAGTAACTTAAACTGTACACTTTCTGTATAAAGTAATTTGTAATGTTTTTGGAGAATGAAAGTCCTATGATGACTAAGCTCTTGATTTTTACATGTTCATAAGTCTATTTAGACACACAAATAACACTAGGGAGAAAATAAGACAATTCTTCTCTAGCACAAGAGAGAATACATCTGATCTTAAAGGAACTTTTTCACGCTGATCTCGCATAAGTAATAAGTTTTTCTACACCACTCAGTTTTCGCATGACAGAAGGACTTATGGGAAATAACCTCAAAATGGTCCCTTTTTTTACACCTTTTTCATCCTTGTCCCGTTAGCGAATAGTAATATATACACAAAAATTATAGCAAATAACTCATTCACTTATATTCAATAACTCTTGTAGGTTTCGTAACAATTGCATTATTATTTTTAGAGAAATTAATATATTTGTGTGTATGTTGTGTGCACTGTTCATTTTATCATATATTGTATTGCTTTCGGTGCTGTTAAATAAGGAGAAAGTAAAATTTGCCTTACGTAAACGAACATAGACATGAAAAGTAGGGTTTACAACATTCAACAATACATTCATAACTCTGAAATAGTAAATAAAAATATAAGTTACCTCAGCTTACCTATAATGTTTTAGTTGTTGATTTCCTTCTGTGTTTGACATCTGGAACGTCTCTCTTGAGTGTCCAACAGTAATCTGAAAGCTTTTTTGAACTCTATTTACCTTGATTCCTGTTTTCCATGGATGAGATGCCTTCGTGAAAATTTTCGCCGTATTCATCACTGACGGCACCCAGATTTTCGGGAAAGAAATCAAGGAGGGAGACCAGAAAATGAACTTTGAGGGACATATTGTATCCCATAATTTTGAATGAGTTCAAGAATTTGCCCACTATATCACAGTAGTTTGGCGCTTTATAATTTCCTAAATAATTTTAGTAACGCGTTTGAACGACACATCCATGCTGTGTGAATGTAACAGTTGGAACGAAGCAGGTTATTACGTTAGGAAGAAATTACCAAAGTGCGTACTAAATCCTGGACAGAAGAATGTGTTACATCATTCACTAGTAAACTCTCCCTCCACTTCATATAAAGTTAGGACTTTACAAAAAAAACTCTTAAAGGTGATGGACAAATGTAGTGGTTGCTTACATTATCTGAAGGAGAATTTTTTCGTGTAGGCGATGCTTAAAATCAAGGAAGGGATTTTGTCTTGGCCCCCAAATAAGAAATTTGGTCCGAGATAAAACATTTGATGACTTATTAAGCCCAGTTGAAAAAGGAGCATTGTGTCAATCAAACGTGTTACTCAATATGTTTTAGGAAATTTAAAAAAAAACGCCAACCAAACTAATGTGATATTGTGGGCAAATTCTTAAAGGCATTCAAAGACATGGAATGTGATATGTCCCTCATAGTTCATTTTCTGGACTTCCACTTAGATTTTTTCCCCCGAAAATTTGGGTGCGGTCAGTGATGAATAAGGTAAAAGTTTGGAAAACAGGAACCAATTTAAATGAAGTTCAAAAATGCTTTCAAGAGAGACGTTCCAGACGTCAAATACTGAAGGAAATCAACAACTAAAACATTTTCGGTAAGCTGAAGTAATTTACATTTTTATTTACTATTTTCGTGGGTTTTTTACATTTCTAATCCCACAAAGAGTTACGAATGTATTGTTGAATGTTGTAATCCCTCATTTTTATGTCTGTGTTCGTGTAAGTAACGTACTTTTTCCTTATCTGACAGCTCTGAAATCAATATATGATGAAATGTACAGTGCACACAGCACACATGCAACTATATTAATTTCTCTAGAAATAATCATGCGATTATTGTGAAACTTACACGAATTATTGAGTATAAATAAAGGTGTTATTTGCTGTAATTTTTGTGTACGTATCGCTAAGGGAGCAGGGGTATGAAGTATAAAAATATGGATTTTTTTAAAGGAAATTTTCCATAAATCCCTCTGTCACGCAAAAACTGAAGGTGATGGAGCAAAATTCTTTACATATTCGAAATCAGCGTGAACATTTTCTTCAAGATGAAGTGTTTTATTTCTTCGAGACAAAAATCGTGTTTACCAGTTCAATACTTAATGTAGTTTACTTACCAAGCATATGACTGCTTTTAGAAAATATAAATTAATTGTATCCCTATAATACTGATCTATTAGTGAATGGGAATTTGAACTTATGAACGTAATTATATGTTACATTTTTGTGAGTTTGTTGGTATATTCAGTTACTTGTTAATACACTCAGTTTCATGTTATAAATGACTATAAAAATAATCAAATGGAAAATGAAGATACTGCACTACGTGAAGAAAATGTATTGTCCATTATGATTTGAAAAACGAGATTTTTTTTTAAAGACGTACCAGGAATCAAATTATTATCTATGCTAAACTTAACTGTAGGTGATCTATAAGAAATATGATTTATCGCATTTGAGTGTGTCTGCAACACATACACAATTACGTGTAGTTTCCACACATGAGGAGCAATCAAGCACAACCTCACATGTCCATTTTTTGGTGAAAACTTTTTGTTCGTTTCAAGACCTGAATGAAAAGCTGCATCAAATAATACAAAGTAATTTTCTGATAGAAGTACTTATTTCATCGCAATATGCACTTCATTTATAAAATTACTTTGCATGACTCAGTACGACTCTTCAGTAAGGGCTCAAAAAGAACAAAATTTATTTTTATCAAAGACGGAAATAAGGTTTGCCTTGTTTGCTCCTGATTTTTAGCTGTGTACCTGTGATTTGCTCTGTTTGATGCGACAGTGTTAATACTTACGTTATAATCACTTAGTTCATGGTTATATATTGCTAGAATAGTTTATGTGCAGTAAACTCATAGGATGTGTAGCGTCAGGTCTTATATAGAAGGCACCTTCATCTTAAGATATTGAATTACCTAAGATATTTCATGAATAGACTATTCTCAATTATCCTATTCATAATAATTTGGAAACATTTTATTGATACCATTATCTTTGTGCTCCCAGGGTGGACAGTACAACCACCTCAAATTTAGTACTACCAAGAATAACCAGAATCGCAGCCAGTATAAACACTTGTGGCACTGTCGTGAACTTATCTCCCCGCAAAAATAATTTTGAGCAACCATATATCATAAACGGAAAGAGTACAATCTCTGGAATTGGGTAGTACAACGAACACAGTTCGAGTAATACTCCGCACAAACAAAATCTCAACCAACACAAACACTTGGGGCAATCGTGTGAAGTTAGCCCCAAGCAATCAAACTATAAACGTATTACCTGGTAAACGAAACCAGCACAGATGTTGAAAGTGGGTAGCCAGACCACCATGAATACTACCTACTACAAACCAAAATCACTACGAGCAAAAACACTTGGCGGCTCGCTTGAAGCTCCGTGTTTCCCATAATTTTCAAAGTTTAAGCAGCACGATTTGCTCAAATTGGGTAGCACATAAACCAGAAAGCTTAGGATATCATGACACAAGGTCCAATGTAAAAAGAGCAAACGAGCAACTCCAAATAAGCGACTACAAATAGGGCGACTAACAGAAAAACAGACTTACAAAAGGAGCGACCAACTAAAAGAGCGGCTAGCGAAAGGGCGAATGCCAAAAGAGAGAATACCAAAAGAAGCGAATGACAGAAAGACCGATTAATGAAAGAGCGAATGCCAAACAAGCGAATTACATAAATAGCAAATGACAATAAGGGCGACTACCGAAAGAGCGAATGGTCAAAATAGCGGCTAGCGAAAGAACGAATGCCAAAAGATCGAATTACAAAAAGAGCGAATGACAGAAAGACCGATAAATGAAAGAGCGAATGCCAAAAAAGCGAATTACATAAAGAGCGAATGACAAAAAGAGAGACAACCAAAAGGCCGAATACCAAAAGAGCAAATGACAGTTTTCGATTATTTTTTTACATGTCACCTCCTTTCCACCCCAGCCTTAGGATGATGGCTGAACTTGGACTTCAACGGTATCGGAGGTGCCCCTGTTTATCACAGCGACCTCGAAAACTGTGTATTCGACACTAATATTTGTCGTTTTCGACTATTGTATATTTAAGCCCCTTACAACCCCCACCCCTCGGTGTGCTTGTAACACTTTGCCAGTAAGCTCTCTATGGTGCTAGCCTCAATAACGTAGTGGGGAAGCTTGGATAATAGGATTTCTGGCGTAGGAAGGAAACTAGGACTAAGAGAACACAGCGCCGCAAAGGAGAAACAGTCTCTTCGGGGCGTGTTCCTTTGATATGTAAGATGAGATCAGCGGGCCACAGTTTCCGTATCTCGTAGAGAGACCGTCACCTGAGCAAGACGAGTGATTACCGAACCACAATATCCGTCCGTGCTAGAAAGACGGTCTTCTATAGGAATCCTTCTTAGTCAGGAGGAGATACTACAAATTCACAAGATCTATTCCTGCAAGAGAAACGGTTTCTCGTAAGAATCCCTCAAGTGGCAAACAAAGGCATTATAAATCAAAAGCTACCATTTAAGCATGCGAATTTAACCGCTGTATTATACTATCTGATCTAACGGATATAAACATGTCCCGTCGGTTCATTACATCATAGCAAGTATATTATAATGGTTATTTGCACACTAAATGCAATAAAAGATCAAATTTACACGCTTTCATATTCCAAGCTGTCTCTTGTCTTAAACACTGTTATATTTAGTTTTATGACGTAATAAATACTTTATTTTATTGTCATAGTGTCAAGGAATTTTGTTCTTAAAGAATAAAAGCATGTGCGTCCTCTCTTGTACTCCGCGGTGTGAGAACAGGAAAACTATAAATGCATGTGCAAATCCAATCAACTCACCATCCTGATCGTTACATTATTCCTAACACAAACCTAGTCCGCAAAATTCAAACGAAATCAAATCCTAGTCCTTCTCATACAAACAATTGCGAGAACAATGAGTCTTCCTCTGATAATCGAGAAGAAGAGCAAATGCAAGCCACTTATGATATCAACTCAGATCACCAATTTCCTGACGTCAACACTGCTCATAACAATCTGCGTCGTAATACTCAGCATCGTAATAATCCAAATACAATATCTCCTAGCTATACCGACACTGATATGGAAGTTGATGGCTGGACAAAACCCCGTCAGTTAGCTAAAGTACGTAAAGTGCAAGACTCTGTTGCCAACAGATGGCAACAATGAAGCTGAGAAAACTAAAGTTACTTTTGTAAAGCCTCCATCCTTGTATATATATGGCATTACAAATAAATTTCAGTTCACCAAGACACTTTCTGCAGCCTGCCAAGAGAAGCCAACTATCACACATGCAAAAGATTACGTCCGTTTCCAAGCACTCAACCGTGGCGACTATGCCAAACTCCTAGCTTATTGTAAACAGCAACAATACCAGTTTTCCACTGAACTAACCAAACAAGAACGGCCATTCAAGGTAGTTCTTCGTAAATTACCCATCGATACACCTACAGAGGATATATTACTTGATCTGCAAGAACAAGATTTCCCAGCAACAGCAGTTACTCAAATGTCTGGAAAGGATAAGCAAACAAAGGAAAGCATCCCGTATCCATTGCTTCTAGTCTCCTTGTCTAAAAGCATTGACAATCCTCAAATTTATAGCTTAAACTATCTACTGAGCTATCGTGTTCTAGTAGAACCTTATCGTCCTCCTGACATTTTACAATGCTATTTATGCCAGCGACTTGGTAACTCTAAGACAACTTGCTTCTGTGACCCTGTATGTGTGAAATATGGAGGACCGCATATAACCACTGAATGTCAAAAATCACCGGACACTCCTGCTCAATGCGCAAATTGTGGCGGAAAACATCCATCCAACTACAGAGGCTGTGAATTGTTCAAACGTGCCAAAGAACAACGTCGTTCTCAACATGAAAAATCTACTACTATTGAAACAGCAACATCTTCAACCCTCAGTACAAAAACAAACACTGTCTCCGCTAGTGCTAAAGTACCTCCAAAACAAGATACTTCTAAAGATAATGTCACGCCTCCAACTTCTGAAAACAACAGCAGCTCGTCTACTACTCAACAACAACCACTATCTGCTAAGACTAAGACCAAAAATCAACAAACTCCTCCAGAAAATTCTGATCACAGATCTACAACATCCCTGGACGCTACTGGTCTATCCTTATCAGCTCTATCCACATTTGGCACAACTATTCAGACAATTTATAATCAACTTAAATCACTTTTTCAAGGCTTAAATATCATGAAAATTCTCACTCGTGTGGAACAAGGTTTATCAAAATTAACGCCTGATTCTGGCTTACTTACCGCACTTTCTAGTATTGTGCATATTATTGTATCAGTTCTTGATGATGGCACTGAATCAATTAACTTCAGCAAGAAATTTACGGATTGCCTCTTCAATGCCGATGGAGTCTCTACACAGCAGCATTTAGTCAAATATTTCCTTTCTGAACACAATATAGATTTACTTTTATTAAATGAAAGTCATCTTGAACCTCATCAACACTGGAAAATACGTAATTATACCATCATCCGCACTGATCGTCCTGGCCTTAAAGGTGGCTTAGCTGTTATTTACAAAAATCATTTATCAACAGAACGTCTTACCCTTCCTGCATTGAAATCTATAGAAGCTACTGGCATAAAGCTCCATACACCTGACTCATTTTCTTCATAGCTGCCTACAAACCACCTGCAGTACCATTAAACATTGATGACATACGCCGTTTGAGTGCACTTGGACCTCGCATCTGCATTGCTGGTGATTTAAACTCAAAACACTCCAACTGGAACTCTCGCAATGCAAACGCAGCCGGCAAAAACTCTACCATGCATTACCAAGATTAACAGTTACTCCTATAGCGAGTACAGAACAGACTCATTTCCCCCAAAATGTGGGGAGACTGGATGTTTAGACATGGCTCTCATCAAAGGCATTGCAGTTACAGACGGCCCAAATGCCATTTCAGCTCTGGATTCTGACCACATTTCTGTTATTATGGATATTTATCAGCTCCATTAGATTGTAAATCGACAGTTACCACCAGTCTACACTACAGACTGGGATCGCTATACTCAACTCGTTGCTAGAACTACTGACACCAGTCTTCCTTTGCACTCACCGCATGATATTCAACAAGCAGTTGACATCATAACAACTACTATTAAATCCGCTTTACATGCTACAACCACTTCCAGTCATCATTTACCACGCAGCAACTCACTCCTCAGCAGCTAAGAACACATGCATTAATAGCAATAAAAAGATGGATGAGACGAAAATGGCAGACAACCAGACACCCTCAGTACAGAAATCTTTTAAACTTTCTTTCTCGGCGAATAAAATTAAGACTTCAACGCATTCCGGCAAAATTGGTCCCTAAAACTTCAGACTCTTACTGAACCAAACCATGAATTTTGGACGTTAGCCAAATCTTTTACTAAGACGACACCTAAAACCATAAATCGACCTCTACACGGATTTCATGGTCTTGTGTACACTTCCAGCGAAAAAGCTGAAGCCCTTGCACACCACCTTGAAACACAATTTATGGTAAATGCTGAACCATACGATGAAGATACAATTAATGCAGTACACCGCTACTTAAATACTCACTCTTTCAATCAACCATTCGATCCGACTACTCTCATCACTCCACGAGAAGTGAGAGCTGTTTTCAAAAAACTACATAATCGTCGAGCATCAGGGCCTGATAAAATTTCTCCTTTAGCTTTAAAACGCTTCCCACGAAAAATGCTTGTCTTGATTACCAAGTTATTTAATGCTTTTCTGCAACATAGCTACTATCCATCACAATGGAAGCTTGCGAAAGTAGTGACCACTCCAAAACCTGGCAAAGATTACAGACCGATCAGCTTACTTTCTACATTAAGCAAAGTTTATGAAAAATTACTACATGCACGCCTCATTCAACACTTACAAGCTCGAAATTTAATTCCTGACCACCAATTTGGCTTCCGCTCACATCATGACACTACAGCCCAACTTGTGAGAGTTGTTGAAGAGATAACCTTGCAATTTAACAGCCGTGGTCATACTATTGGAATATTTTTGAATACCTCAAAAGTATTCGATAGAGAATGGCATAATGGTCTTATTTATAAACTCAGCATTATGGATTTACATCACCAATACATTCGGCTCCTTCGATCATACTTACAAAATCGCAATTTCTATGTTCATTACCAAGGATATTCATCAACTACCCATCAAATCACTGCTGGCGTCCCACAAGGATCGGTATTGGCTCCCTTACTATTCAACTTATACACATCAGACATTCCTACTCATCCACATACTAAATTAGCCACATTTGCTGATGACACTGCCATTTTTGCCTCCTCAAGAAACCTTCGTTACTCCCATCTATACGCTCAACGTCATCTCACTTCCACTTGAGGAATGGACTACCAAATGGAGGATGAAATTAAATGCCGACAAAACAGCTGTTGTTCACTTTTCAAAGCGTCATACCAACCTTCTTCAGCCTCTCATACTCTTTGGAACTCAACTCCAGTACAACCCACAGGCACGTTATCTTGGTTTAGATCTGGATAGGACCTTACTTTTTCAACATCATCTCAAAACTGTTCCTAGAAGAGCAGTCTCTCGACTTCTGGCCCTCTATCCGTTATTTAGAAGCAGAGAACTCACCTTATCAGCCAAACTTAACTTATACAAAATGATGATACGCTCTCTCCTTCTTTATGCTGCACCTGCATGGCAACATGCAACAAAATCACATCATATTCAACTCCAACGAGTGCAAAATAGAGCAGTCAGGATAATCAGCGGACATAGCAGAGACACCAGGATAATGCAATTACATGAAGATCTATCACTTCCAATGATCGCCGATGTTACTGAATTTCAGTGTCGATCCTTCTGGAATCGCATGCTACATTCACCTCACCCAACCTTACACACCATTGGTACCGCTCACCCTATCCGAAATATCCACCGTATGTCTCATCCTACATAACACCTCTACCTACAACACAGATCACCTGTCTTAAAGCATATGAATTAGATAAATCAATACATCTACTTTTTATTGAAGGAACTAATTCCAACTTAGCCTCCCTGATCACACTTTACCATCTTCGCTTCGCTAAATGAACAAATCGCTAAACCTTCCCTCCTCCTCGCATCGTCATGTTTATTACTTCAGCCTACTTTTGGTATTCATTGACTTGCCCTAGGGATGCGACAGTTGCTCCCTATACAATCACATACAAATTATTCAACTGTCATCTCAATCATATAGAAGTCATGAGCTAATTAGCTCGATACTTCTTGCAAAAACGATATTACTCTGACTGACTGACTGACTCTACTTACATTGCACGGCACTGTTAGGTGTGTCTTTCCACATAAAAAATATAGAGCGACAGAACAGCAACTTATCATAAAAAAGTCAATTCAATCGGTGTAGCCGTTTAGATATTGTTAACCCACACATAGCGTTATTTTCAACTTTATTTTTAAGATTAAGAAGACATTTATGTAATACACTGTGTACTGTATATGGGGGAAAATAAAGTTGGTGTAAAACCATTTAACATAATATTAATTGAAACAAAAGATCGTTAAGTTCAAAATTTAAATTACTTTTCTACGTCTTATTTACGACCATCCGTAGGCCTACATGATCCCAACCTCGTACATTTTCACTAAACACAGCTTCTTTCTCCGTTTGATCCACACATTATAATAATAATAATAATAACCACGGGCGTTACAGACCGAAAGGTCCTGAGCCTGCTCCAACGCCATCTGTCCATGGTTGGTGGAACTGCGTCCATCTGAGTGATGCCAGTGTGATCAGTACTGCGCACCACCTGGTCACGAACAGGCGTATTAGGGGCTTTCTAGACCGAGTGGCCGTGACGTCTTTATTCACGTGAATCCCCAGTTTGCCTCACGACGCTGGGTGGAAACCGAAAAGTGGGACTCCAGCCGGGAATTGACCCCGGGACCACGCGGACAGGAGTCCAATGCTCTAACTATGGAGCCCCTTTTGATCCCAAACATTATTCACCAGAAATAATGAACGCGATACTAGAAACTGTCCAGAAATCATAGACAAAATTATATGACGTGCGCTTTTTTTTGTACCGGGTCCTTTTGGCGCGGGGCCCGTTACAGAGCATGCTCGAATATAGTGAAAACTACACACCGTAGTTAACAACAACACCAAACGCAATCAAATGTCTCAATATTAGAAATGGTGGCTTTACCATATCATCTTAGAGAAAGCACAATTTTTGTAGACATCACCCTACACCAACCCAGGACTCTCTCTATTAAGATACCTGCTGCCTGATGTGAACAGCTGATGAAACCAACTCTTGAAAAATAAAGCATTTTTCTACAGGTAAGTAGCAGTGCATTTAAATGAAATGAAATCAGTCGCATGTGAGAATGGATTTAAGGACAATGAACAGCCAAGATCTCCGACAAGAGATGGCAGCACTATCTTCGTATATGTCTAATGTATTTTTATCATTGCTTGAAATATCAATGCTGCTCCTACAAATTCAAGCCTAGAGAGTTCAAACATTCAGGAAAGAAAGTTCATAACCAATTCATGAGTTCTATCCGTGCCGATTTGTCATTTTCTTTCTTGTTCATTGTTGAAAGAGCTTCATTTTTATAGGCATAACAACAATGAAATTATTCTTGCATAACATAGTTGTAAATTCTTGGTTCATATGAAGCGAACATACTTTACCATTCTTGAACTCACCAAGTGATTCCCTTGATGTAGAATCCCTTTGTATGTAGAATCCCTTTTGGGGGGATTCCCGCCGTATTTGCAATTCCGTTGGGAGTACGAACGTCATAGGTGTGTTCTGTTCGACCGACCCACTATGTAGTGAAAAGTTGCTATCATTGAAAAGTATTGTGAAGATGAACTGTCTGAACATACACGCATTTTTCTTCGACACTGACCGTTTCTACAACGCTACCTAGCTACCAAGGCGTGACCCTACCAGTACCAAACTACCTGTCACAAGGATAGTGCAAAAACAAAATTACACTTTTTGATTACCTACCGGCGTGAGAGTTAGTTCAGTGAAACTAGTAATCTTTTGTTTTCATAAGTGTTGGCTTCCCAGTGACGATGACAGTTACTTTGCGTGGATGAAATTGGTTGTATATGTTGTGTTTATAGTGAGATAGTTTTAGTGCGGCGATAGTCAATTAAACTGTAGCCTGAAGGGTATTATTACACTGCAAATGATAATAATAGCTGCAATATTTTTTCTATCACAGAAAAACTAATTTTCAAAGTATATAGTGAAATTTTCAGTTTGTTCATGGCCATGTTGAAAACGACATGTGCAGTAAGATAAGTGCTACAGGGTTCGCACAAGGAATACATTCAGGGTTGGTAACTCCCACGTTGGCGGGTTCACTCTGTAATCGATTAATCGATCCAGTAGTGTATGCAAATACATTAATTATATAAAAATGAATGTTATTTCCAACATGTAAAATTTGCCTGCCATGATTATGTTTGGTGAAGTTGTTAGAGATTATTTTCTCGGCTAGTGTTTTTTTTACTGAAGATGAAGAGAAACAATATTAACGAAGCAGGAGTTCTCAGAAAGTGCATTTTTCCATCAACATTATTACTTCTAATACTGTGCTTTAATGGGCACCTACACAGCGAACTTCTGGTATTGGATACAACCTCCGATGATAAACAATTGTACAGCGATAAGGATTTTGTCTTCTGTCCAATTACAACCATACCAGGTATATACGCTTCCCGTCCAACCCTTAAAACCCATTTGTCGAAAGACAGCATAGTGTATGACAATGTGAAGGAGAACTTACATAAACTGTTCTTCATGATATCACTGTGTGTAGACGTGCATTTAAGTCCCAGCCCAGTTCCAAATCAGCGTACTAATGAACTAATTTTCAAATGCTCAATCCGTAAAGAACAAATTGCCGCATTGTGCTCTTCATTTACCAGAGTTTCTGCTCTATGATTGTGTTATTTTTAGCGAGACATGGCTAAATGAAAATACATCTAGTTCTGAAATACCTATCTCTCAATATTTTAATGTATACAGAAGGGATCGTGGAAGTCGAGCACGTGGTGTAGCAGTATGTATTAATTCTAAGTGGTCTAGTAAAATGAGAGAAGATCTGAAAGCTGACTGTGAAATTGTTTGGGCTGAAGTACGTCTTAATTCAAGCAGAAAATAACTGATTAGTTGTTTCTACCGTCCACATAAAAATAGTCCCAGGGAACTGTTAATGCCTTGCAGAGATTCAACACTATCTGCACTTTCCGAGGGTAATGTGTTATTGCTCAGAATTTTAATATGCATATGGTGTTGTCAAATATAAAAACTGAGGTTCCCACAAATAATAATGAAACTTGGTTTATGGAAAATGTTATACATGGTCTTAGACTTTTCCAACACAATAAGTACAATACAATGGGGGAATAGAATCTTGGATTATGTGTTATCCACATGTAATAAATGTACCATCACTCCATCCCTAAACTTTCTTTCATTTTATTATCAGAGTTTGGGGGGTGGAACTTCGCATTAATCATTTCAAAACACAGTTGTAGGCTCCTTTCACACCAAGGCAGCATGTTCCTCTTTGGACAAAAGCTCCTTGGGATGCTATTAACCTTGCTCTTTCTTTTTTCCCGTAGTGTATACTTGAAAACCTAACTGTGAATGAAGCTACTGATTTGTTTACTGATGCACTACATGCACTACATCCTCTAAATATCCTCCCTGGTTTGATGCAGAAGCGCGGTCGGTTTTGAAAAATAAACTTGCATGGGCACTTTGTAAGCAACATCCTAATGTACATACTTACAACTCTTTCTCCCAGATCAGAGGTTACTCCAAGAAATTGCTTAGGGCAAAGTATCGAAATTATATTAACGACGTAACATCTGAAATATCAACCAATCCTAAGAGATTTTGGTCTCTCATAAACTATAGAAGATGCCAGTCACGTAATCCGAAAGAGCTAGTTTATGATTCATCTACAGCTGTTGGTGAAGAAAGGGTACATCTATTCAATGAATACTTCTCTGACAATGTCTGTGTTCAATCTGCTTCTTTACCTACTCCTCAGCTTCAACAAATCTATTCGTATTCACTGTCTTCATTAAGTACATCATCTGATGAGGTAAAATATCTGCTTTTTTCTTTATCTCTGAATCGTTCTCCCGGCTCTGACAATATTAGTGCTATTTTCTTACGTCATACTGCTGAATCATTGGCTTATCCCTTTTCTCGTCTTCTAAATAGGTGTTTTTGCTGAAGGTGTATTTCCTTATTCTTGGAAGCAGGGTAATATTGTACCCATCCTGATATCTGGAAATAAGACTTCGTACAGACCCATTTCTCTGTTAACTATTTTGTCTGTGATGTGTGAATGAATCATCAAAGATAGACTTTATAGTTTTGTCCTACCCTATCTAGACTCTGCTCAACTTGGCTTTCTTCCTGGTAGCTCAACTCTTACCAATCTGTCCTTGTTCTCTCTGATGCTACTCAATCCCTGTCCAATAACACGCAACTTGATGTCATCCTACTATATCTAAGTTAGGCTTTTGACAGAATTGAATGTAATCTTCTTCTTCACAAACGAACCCACTGAAATTAATATCTATGCTAACTTCCTTTCGTTATTACGAGATTATCTCACTGGCCGCGAACAACGTGTTATACTTTCTGGTTCCTCTTCTAAATTTGGTGTACCTCAAAGTAGTTATTGGGCCCTCTCCTTTTCCTTCTATATATGGACGATCTCCCGTCTTATATCTCGTCATCTGAAACCAAAATTCTTTTTGCTGACGACTGTAAATTATTTAGAGAAATCAGATCATTAAAGGATGTTACTGATCTCCAAAATTCCATCCCTAACCTCTTGGTGCAATGCGTGAATCTTGAAAACAAATCCCTCAAAATCTTCTTTTCTTACTATTTATTTAAAGAAGAATCAAATCCCATCTACTTATTTCATTGAAGACAATCCTATCGCGAGTTTCCTCTCAAAAAGACCTTGGAGTGGTATTTGACGAAAAACTTTTGTTTGCTGATCACGTGACCTCTATATATAACTAACAGTTCTATGCGCTTACTTGGTCTTCTCTATAGATTTAAAGAAATTAAGGACCTTCATTCATTGAGTATGTTCTACAAAACCTTCATCTCCCCTAAAATTGAATATTACTCCCCAATTTGGAACATTGCTAGTATTTCAAAACTTTCTCATATTGATTCTGTTCTGAACTTCTATCTTGCTACAGTCAAAAGAAGAATACCACCGGTACGTAGCTTAAGCAAGCCGAGTTATTATCCGTTCTTGACCTTCACATTCCCTCTTCACGTCGCAAGCTGGCAGATTTGATGTACTTATACAAGATACGTAATGGGAATCTTAGAACTGGAGAGTTGGTATCTAAATTTCACTTCCGTGTTCCCTTGCGAATAACCAGAAAAAATAACCTCCTTCATTGTGCCACGCCTAGCCTAAGTATACTACACAGACTAGTAATTATGTACAATCATCTTGATCCAAATAT
This sequence comes from Lepisma saccharinum, assembly GCA_022664845.1. Taxonomy (NCBI): domain Eukaryota; kingdom Metazoa; phylum Arthropoda; class Insecta; order Zygentoma; family Lepismatidae; genus Lepisma; species Lepisma saccharinum. Next base: position 94,697 of record JAGDQP010001049.1, read on the forward strand.
TGACATTTTTGGAACTGAAAACGCTCTCCATAGAGCGCTAAATATCAATATCTGAGTTGTTCCTCTTGTGTATTATAATATTTTTTTTTTTTTGCTGAGTTATCTGTCGTTATATAATTTAATTTAATGTTGCTTAGTTTGTAGTAACGTTATTTAGTTTTTGAAAAGTAATTTAGTTCCAGAGTAAAATGACAATTCAAGCTGTATCTGAAACTTAATAAAGAAATAAATAAGGCCAAAATATATCATTCACTCTTTTAGCATTCGCCCTTTCGGTAGTCGCTCTTTTGGTCATTCGTTCTTTTTGTCATTCCCTCTTTTTGTAATTTGCCCTTATGTCATTCACCCTCTCGGTGGTCGTTGCTTTGGTCATTCGCTCCTTTGGTATTCGCACTTTTGGTAGTGGCTCTTCTTTCATTCCATCTTCTTGTCATTCGTTCCTTCGGCATTCGACTTTTTGCTAGTCTCTCTTTTCGTCATTCGCTCCTTTAGTTGGTCGCTCATTTTGTAAATCGGTCTTTGTGTTAGTCGCCCTATTTGTAGTCACTTTTCTGGAGTCGCTCCTTTGTCGTTCGCAATTTTTAAATTCGGTCTTTTGTCGTGGTGCCACTGTAGAGGAGCTGGCCTGAAGTTGGCTTGTAAGAATTTTTTATTCGCTAAGTGGCTCTATCTACTAATCGAAAACAATACATTTAAAAAAATAGGTAGCACAAGCAGCGTAATTTGATTACTATGTACCACAACTAAACTTTAATCAGTACATAAAACATGACCAGGGGAGGGGGCAACTTTATACACGCACATATAAAGGAAACGGATGCGCGGGTATGGATGACTCATATGTGTATCTTCAAAAACAATCACAAAAATGTTAGTCTATGCTTCTTGTTTGTTAATGCAATTTCTCTTTACTTTTGTTTCTAAGCAGAACACATATGGGAGAGCAAACTCCCCCAGTAGCACATCCGTTGTTTAATGGCTGTCTGTTCAACGCTCTATTCAAGCAGAAAATTGTTGAATGCGGCTTTTTGTTTGAATAAACCGTTGAAAAGGAAGACATTAAACGGTTTTATCAATGCTTGCCATCTAATACGTACTACATCAAATCTGCCAGCTTGTGACGTGAAGAGGGAAAAATGCTACTTTCACATAAGCACGTTCTTCACTGCCCGTGACCTCCATTCCGGACCACTGTCGTTCACCTACTGAACTTCGGGGCGTGCTCAGACATGCATCTCTATTCACATACACCATCTGATGGGACCACTCAACAGCGCATGCCATAAACTTTCCAATGTTTATTTTCGATCTGTCCTGTTATCCCCCATTTGACAGAAAAATTAGTTGCCATGACTTATGACTTAACCCTCGTATATTCATATGATTGATTAGCTTGTGTGTGAACATTTATATTATTAGTAACTTTCTGAAACATAATAAATAATATAAATTACATTTTAAAATAGGAGTTAGTTTATAAACAAGGTAGGTTTACTGCCGTGCTTGAATTTTCGATTTAACTTTTAATGTTTTTAAGCGAATTTGATGATGATTAACTTAAATGAATTAGTGAAATGAAGAATGTGGAAAGTAACGGGGTAACACCAAGAAATCCCACTCACACGATATAGGCCTATTGTCCTCCACAAAGTCCACGTGGCGGGAGGGATCTAATCGAGGACTCCAAGTACGATAAATGGCGCACTTTATCAATAAGCCTCCATTACTGCCGTCCTGTTTACATGGGAAAGGAATGGCAACCCTCAACCGAAATACGTCATGTAGTTAAATTTCATCCTTTCTTATTTTGGGGCATTAACTAGTACCGTATCTAAGGTAATCTTTATACAATAGGTATTTGCAGCTGATACAGTATGTATCTGGAATAATTACGCAAAATTCAGGAGGGAGTTATTTACATTAAAATAAAAAAAATGACCGTTTGAGAGGGTTTCGAAATATGTGTTGTCTCAGAGCTACAAGAGTTCAAAGTTATCGTGACACCATCAAAAATTACGTCATATCTCGACAAATCACAATTGAAAAAGAACCCCAATACCTCTATTTCAGATCCGCACATAATTAACCAATGCAGTTGAGAAGGGGGCTCTATACTTGAATTATTAAACTTCTTAATTCCTAGTCAAGAAAATACTGTACTTACGTTCCTAAACCGGTTTACACGGCACTCTTTTAATCATAAACTTAGCTGAGATAAACATATTGGGTACTACTTGGATTGTGATTTGCCAAAAGACACCGACATTATTGTGTATCGAGTTATAACTTCATTTGTGACGTTTGCCGCCTTAATGTTGTGTTGTTCCGAAATTTCTCTAAACGTACTTTAAACTTTGTTTGATGTAAATATTCGCCGCTTGAAATTTCTTTCAATATTTCAGTGACTTTGTACATCTACAATATACATGTATGTATTAAACTTATATTATTTGTTGTCGTGCAGATGTCTCTGCTCCACTTGTCAATATTGATCTCAAATAATATGTTTGTTTTTTTTATCATTTTTAAATTGCTTTTTCAAATCATTTAATTAGTAAATTAATATTTTTCTTCGTCATGTTAGAAAATATCAATGTATTCTAAAACGATGTTAAAACAACTCGATCAGACTAAATCCTCGTAGTTTTATTTTACCCAAAATTGTATTTATTGACGTGGATTTTCATCGTTTCTACATTCCACAGAGCAGCGTAGGGAAGCGTTGAGGTTAGACCTATGTTAGTTCGTTCTCCGTGGATCGAGAGCAAGCATTAAAAAACAAATATAAAACTCAAATAAATATTATCACACAAGAAGGGTAACTTAACAGAACAAGTTGCTAATTTCCCTGAAAGCTTAATTACATTAATAACTAGCAAAGAAAATACATTATAAGGATAATGTAAGTGAAATAACGGTCTAGAGTATTACAATTAAATTGGCCGTTTTAAGGGTCAAACCAGGAGGTGGGGATTAATACATCTTAAAATAGGCTTTTTGTAGTGGATATTAATAGACCTTAGGTAGGGACTTTTACAGCAAAAGATTATAAAGTTCAGAATCGGTATAGGGATAACTTCTGACTGAACTGACAGACATAAGACTAAACAATTACTTTCCCACTTTTCCTTTCCTATAGACAGAAAGATGGCAGGAAATAGAAAAAGCAATGCAAACAAGAAAGGCAATATATCACCTAAAGAACAAAGATCAAAAGTAAAATATAACAGGACAGAGACAACCAGAAGGAAAGCGAGACACAGCAATCTAAACAAAGAAATGGAACAAAGTAAGGATGGACCTAAAAGCGGAACTACCATAAGACCATATGAGGCATCCACCAGCAAAGAAATTTTTCTAGAAGAAAAACAAACCGATCTAGTTACACTGAAAGAGGACTCCATACACAAAGAGGATATTAACATCATAGAAAATCGAATGAATATCAAAGAAAGTCAAAATAATATTGATGATGAGGATGATTAATTGTCATTTTTTGAAGAAGGCAGCGATTCACCAGGTTCATCGAATTTCAAGGAGAGAAGTTATGAAGACAGTGCACCAATATCTCCAATAAGTCAGACACCATCTTCTGCTCCTTCCTCACCTCTTCCCTCCCCTCTCAACTTATCCATAGTTGACAATGTTCAAACTAAAGCAAACAAAAATAAAGTTGACACAAATACAAAAGAACAAGAAGGAACAGATAAATTAGTGGAAACAGAAGTAGAGAGAACTACTCAAAGTAGCAATAGGGAATCGGAAGGGGAATCTAGAGGAGAGGAATCTACTGAAGATCAGTTAAAAGGAAATAATACACAAAAAGAATCACACCAATCAATGAATTATGCTATTATTCTTAAAAACGTTAAAAACGAACTACACAATCCAATTGCGTTCGAAAGAGTTTTTAGGACAAGATTAGTTAATATAGAGGCTAAAGTTTTCTATGTATCGAGATTCGCTGGATACAGAGTACAATTTACAAATAAAGAAAATCAGGAGAGATTTTTGGGGAAGTTTAAAGATAAGGATTTTGGACCAAAGGCGGAGATGCAAGTTATAAAAGAAGGACGAAAAATTCCACAAAGACCAATATCCAATACAACTTTCACATGTGTTGTTAGGGGAATTACAGTTGAGACTGATGCGAAAGAGTTATTGGGAACAATAAAAGAGAAATATCTAGAGGTGACAAATGTAACAAGAATTAGAAATGACCGGGGACCACTTCCGCTGGTCAGGCTGTTTACTAGGGACCCGAAGCTCATTAGTAGATTGATTACTAACGGAGTATATATTGGACATATCATTTATAGGGCAGAGGAATCTAAAAACTCTGGAAGACCATTTCCATGTAGGACCTGTTTAAAATACCATAGGGATAAACCGTGTTCAAGGATACCTGCTTGCTATAAATGTGGAAAGGAGCACCTCAGTTATACATGCAACGTTTTACCGGACAAAAATTTTTGTGGTACGTGTAAAAAACTTGGACATCGCACAGCAGCATCAATATGCCCTCAGAGGCCTAAACAAGCTACAAACGTTATACCAGATAGAATATACAGAAGCTCATACGCTATTAATTTTCAAAGAAACTATGCAGATACACTCAGGAATGGAACAGAAGAAAATTCTAAACAGACAGATTCAACTACAAACTTAACAGAAAACAAGGATACAAACACACAAAAATTAGAAAATACAGTACAGGACCTAATCAACGAAAAGATTGAACAAATATCGAAATGGGTTCTTTCAATCCTTTCACTTACACTAACAATTCCTGAAGAGGCAAGAACTCTGGCAAAAATAAACTCAATTATTAAGGCACCAACGGAGGAATTCCTTAATAAACACTTTAATATTATTCAGTCTGTTGAGGGACACATTTACATAGGCAATGAGGATTATCTAAAGAAAATGAAAACAAACGGTAAAAACAGGGACTCGAACCAGGAACTCAACGGAAATGGAAACTAAAACAAACATTATTAAACTAAACAAGCTTACCATCACATTCATAAATATCAATGGAATTAGGGATAAATATTGGGAAGTCATTCAGTATGCTACGGATTATGACATCGACATTATAATAATTAACGAAACTAAATTAAAAGAAAAAATCAAACTTCCGAGGTCATGTTTCAATGTCTTTAGAAAGGACAGGTCTGATTCTACAGAGGGAGTGGCTATCTTAGTCAATGATAAGATAACAGCACAAGAAGTTGAACTACCAAAGACATATCAAGACCCAATGACCACCCCTCTTTTAATTTCTGTAACACAGAATACAGACCCATTCTTTATACTAACGCTATATTCTAGTCCTAAGATGGATATCTCAAATAGCCTGCCTTTATTTGTATATACTGAGAAATATAGAAATATTGTCTTAGCTGCGGATATCAATTGCCAGCACAATTTGATGGGAGACCCAAGGACAGATACAAATGGGACTAAATTGTTTAACTACCTTCTGCAAGCATCTTTCATTAATATTAATGTCGGACCGACCAGGTTTTGCAACGATACTGAGACCTCACCAGACAAAATTCTGCTCTCACCTTCTATGGCAAAGAAATTAAATAATCATCAAGTAAATAAGAATCTGACATCTGATCATGGAGATGTTACAATACAATTTGACATGCAAATATCAAAAAAATATAGCACATTGACTTATCCGAATTATCGTAGTACAGACTGGGGGAAATTTAGAGACTTTATTGACAACAAACTGAAAAATGTTCAAACAAATATCATGACGCATCAAGACATTGAAGATTTATATAACACCTTAGTTGAAACACTGCAGGAAGCACTCAGGAACACAGTCCCACAGACTAAATTTATTCCAAATTCCGAGCAATTACCAAAAGACATAATTTCACTCATACGCTATAAAAGACATCTTTCTAGATTACATCACAGGCAGCCTAATGAACAAACGAAACACCAGATAAACGAATTACAGCGAGAAATTAAATACAAAATAATCAACTTTAGGAACCATAAAATTGATAAATTTATTAGTGATCTCGATGAGAACTACAGAAAAAATCCTAAGAAGTTCTGGAACCAACTGGCTAAGAAAAGAGGCAAAAATAGAAGTCATCAGTTACCTAATAAATTGGACAATGAAGAAATACACGACAATAAGGACTTCGTTGATATCTTTCACAGGGTTTTTAAAGAAAGAATAGGAATAAATCCTAACGAGAATAATGACAAATTTCAAAAGGAGGTGCAACAGACAGCAAATTCAATTAGATCTATCATAAATCACTTCCAGGACATTACGGAAATTGACAAAGCAGACAACCACTACGGGGACATAAATTTACTTTTAGATGAAATTTCGGAGGAAGAAATCAAAAATATTATCAAGAAAAAGAAAAACACTTAACCAAGTCCAGATAAAATTCCTTATATTGCGCTACAGAAGTCGCCACCTATAGTATTAACAATTTTGACGGCAATTTTTAACACATCTATAAAAACCGGATATATACCACTGCCATGGAAGAGGGCCTACACAATTTTCATTCCAAAACCAAACAAAAGCAGATTTTCCACAGCTAGCTATAGACCTATAACGCTCACCAATACAATAGCTAAAATATGTGAAACAGTTCTCTCAAAACGGATAAATTTTTACATGGAAGATTCAAATCTATTAACAAAGAATCAGGCAGGTTTTAGAAGCGGGGTATCTACAGTTGATCAACTAATACGCATTGTCACGGATATGCAAATTGCTATTAATAAAGGATGGAGGGGGGCAGCTGTTTTTATGGACCTCAGCTCAGCATTTGACACCGTCTGGCATGATGGTCTTCTATATAAATTATATGCAATGAATTTTCCTACCACCATGATTAGATGGATCACAAACTTTTTAACACACAGAACAACTAGGGTCAGATCGGGTGATAAGTTTTCGGAAGAAATAGATATTGTAAGGGGCGTTCCACAGGGGGAGCTTTGAGTCCTATTCTTTACTCTATTTATGTAAACGATACACCTTTGCCAGCAAACAATCGAATACAACTTGGATTGTTTGCAGATGATACTGCATATTGGACCTCTGCAAAGACAGTACGAAGGGCAAGCAGTAATTTGCAAAAGGCAGCAAACAAATTTACACAATGGTGCAGAACGTGGAAACTTATACTAAACCAAAAGAAAACTCAATTCGTAATCTTCTATCCAGGGGGGAGAGGAACAAAGAAAGTTAAGGAAGAAATTTCTATTACTATAAACAAAGTCAAAATTAAACCTAACAATTCGGCGATCTATTTGGGCTGTACTTTGGATCAGAGATTAAATTTTAAAAAGCACATTGCTATTAGACGAAAAAAGGGACTTCAGGATTTCGCGCTCCTCAAATCTATTTTATTAGCTGATTTACCAATGAAAATCAAAATTCGAATATATTTAGCAATTTTGAGACCCATGATGGTGTACGGACATGAGCTGTTCCATTCAGGCATAAATATTGATCTGATATACAAATATGAAAGGTACTGGCTTAGGACAGCAAGAAGGATGTGGAATCAGGAGGCTCTGGATTTATACAAGGATGTACCAATTAAGCATATGGACGAATATTTACTAGAAAGAAAGATCAAATATATAACATCATCCATAACCAAGAAATTTGCACAACAAAATTTACAGTTTGACATGAACATTAAAATACTGAAACATCATATTACACTTCAGGAACTGATATTACACACCAAATAAATCAATTACAAAGGAACGAGAGAGGCGAAAGGAACAATTAACTAAGGGACATACATTACATCACAAAGGATGAGGCGGGATAGCATGAGAAAAAGGAAAGGATGACTACACTGAAATTAATATAAACGACGGATTTCACTAAATACTTGACATTAATTACACAATTAACGATTCCCATGCCACCAAATTCCCCATACAGACTAAAGACATAAAATAGACAAAATTAAAATACTACAAAATTGTTTAAAACAGAAATCATTCGTTTAAATTTGGACTATTTTAAAAATTTTACTTGTCCACTTCCAGTTTGGACCACATCGATTCAGTATACGCACTCAATTAGTACTGTAAAACATTGCTCAAAAGAAAAGATAACGAAATACAAACAAATAAATAATATAAATAACAATAGATTTAAATACTTTAGGAATTTGACCACTTCCACTCTAGACCAATTCAAATTATTATTGCCCACTTCCACTTTATACCATTACAAATAGAAATCATACTGAGATAACTTTTCTGGATGTTTGTTTGGTGCGGGGTTCGTGTCCTGCTGCGGTGTCCATTCTTCCAACTAATTTCAATATTTCAAACTATTTTACTATATCAAAGGACGATAGTAGCCATTGGGCTAGAAGTCCTGTCCAGGTGGCCCTGCGGGCCATGGACAAATTTACGTTATTGATTGATCGTTTCTACATGGTTTGTAATTATTTTTTAGTAATGCTAGCTTTGCAACTAATAAACGTTTATAAGGTGATTGATTATTAAATTATCCAACGATTGATAATGATTTGCAAAACATCCAACAGTTCAATTTGTTCAGGTGAATTCCGCTGTGTAAGATGAATAAATATGATCATGCCTATCTGTCCACGTAGTAAAAATAATTTATTTGTAATTTTAGCTCTCAAAATTGTAATGGATACAAAGTTGCCGTGTCCCCCAAAAGTTACGCAGCCCGCTGTTTCATAGAGCGTAACTGTTAAAATAAGAACATCGTTTGTGGCCTAAATAAACAACAACGAAATGGAAGGAAATGGCGTCACCTTAGCATACTGCCAGTTGTTATCGTTTTGCTCAACTGGGTGATGAAGGATAATGAACCGTGCCAAAGCTTTGTCTCTTGGCTCATGGTTTAGCGTAGTAGGTAGAGCGTTGGATCGCTTAATGGCAGACAAGGGTTCATTCTCACCTAAGTCATTTTTATATTTTTAAAGAACTTTACTTTTCCACTTTGTGTTATGAACAATTGCTCCGTCTTTCATTTATATTTTACATAATTCATGGAATTCGGTGAGCTTAGATAACGAGTTATCTTCGGTAGCTCGCTGTCTCTGGTGACGTCATGTTTCTGATTCTTCACGGCAGCAACCGGATTCTGTATATTTACGTTAGTATTAATCGTCCATTAATTCGCACAGCTCCTACACGCTTTTAATTTAATTAGGATCTTGTACAGCGTGTTCCAAAATTCACACTTAAATTTCAATTTTCCTTGAAATATTTATCATGCATAATAGAAATCGCAGGGTCACTGCGATTGTAAAATATAACGGTTTAAAGCTACATTTACGTTACGCATATATTGTTCATGGTCATTGATTTAGAAAACGCTAAAAATCACAGAAAATTCAAAACAAAGGGACAACTTATATGATGGTACAAGATATAATTAACAAACATAGTCTGTCATCAGCTATCACGTTAGAATGCTTACACAAATATTTTGTTATAGGGCGAATGACTTGCCAAGTAATTGTAACATCAGATTCCTCGTGTCTTTCCTAGGTTACACTTCTTGAGGTATAGGACCAAAAAAGGGTCACTACCAATTTGTGATCGGTATAATTTTCTTTCGCAAGATTCAGCCTTGAAGTGCCTAAGAGCTTGATAAGTGTGAGAATTTTATAACATAATATTTACAGAGTGTAAAGGAATGGAAAACCCTGCTAGCATAGTTTCTGTTCTTCTGGTAGATGAATTAATTATGTAGTCCAAGTGATGGTCAAATATGATATATATACTCCACAAGCAGAGTTCGATTTGTAAAGGGGATGGAATATCCTAAATCCTAAACAAACATGGGATATCAACAATCTAAGGAACACTTCCCTCTCGCTGCAAATTACATAAATCGGAGAGTGCTTCACATTCTGTTAAGAATCTGAAACAACTGAAACAAAACAGTACACATCCTCTGGTAAATCAGAGACTGTGCCATATACTGGTATATGAACTACCCCAAAAATATCACATCAATCTTTAACCACGACATCTGGAATGTCGATATTTTCGCTAGACAGTGTACATGGCAGTCTCTCCCTCATAACGCATTTTGTGTTCCTAATCATTTCTCCAGCCTTTTGAAAAAAAAAAAGCGGTTGGAATTGATTGATGACGAAGATGGTTGAACAGCTTATGCGACTGCAAATCAAAGTGTATCACGTGAGTAAGTATGGTTTACCTGGTACCCGGATGGTATATTTCAAGTGAAGATGAAGAAAGCGATGATTTGTTTGACTGTGTGTTGGCAGAGTAGATGTGGTTTGGGTTTAAGCATGGAGGCGAAGAGGAACGGCGAGATGTGGATTGGTACAGGATGACTTTTGCACTTCTATGAAGATGTAGGATGTTGTTTACCGCATTGGTTGCATTTCGCAGGCTGTTGTAAGTTGAGACAATTTGCAATATATCACATCCAGTGTGAGCGTGTGCACGATCATCTGAGGCATTTTATGTTGTTTAACTGTTGCACCAATATCTATAAACGTTCTGTCCTGACCTGTTGAAGTCTGAATCGGGTTCGTTAGTTTCATGGGCATTGTAGATCAGACAACTATCATAACGAATAGGAATGGGTGCGGTAATGCATTGAGGCTCCAATCTGCAGCGTTTCTTACACATGTAGGCTCCTGTGTGTAGTAAGTTATGAATGGTAGGCTGATGAGGTGTTTAAGACTTGGATCTTAAAGCTGGCATTTCCTTCTTTGATTTTTACTTTCAGACATGATGACGTATCCCTCATATTTGAGTTCTGTCTTTGCTTCAGAATCTGTTATAAGTGGGTCTGTTCCTCGAATTAAAACAGATAGCATGGGTTAAAGGTTTTGAGTGGGAACATATTTGTGGTTCTGGTGCCATAGAGGTGACGTTGGCTTGACTGCTGAAAATTAAGTAGCTATGATTGTTCTGATAGCTCTTCATCATATAGTCATCAGCAGGTTTAATTCTAATGCCGTTTCTGGTGGTACGATTTTGTGATGTTTTCTCGATGGATATTCCAGGAGATGTTTCAGAAGTAGTTTAGGTGTTTATAATTTACTGTCACAATGCGTTATAAGAAAGAAAGAAATCAGACTTGTTTGGTGTTCAGTTCGTTGTAGATTAGGATGCTCTGAATCTTGTATGTTCATTGACGGTTCTGAGTCGTAATATAAGTGATGCCTACTACTAGCGTATAATTACAAATGGTGGGTTAATATCTGTACGAACTTTAGAACCAATCATAATAACAACGGAAGAAGAAAATTCGAAATTGAAATATTATTTTCTTAATCGAATAATGTAAAATTGATGTTAATTAAATAAAATAGAAAGAAAACTTAATTTTAAACATGCACGGTGTCTACTTCTGGAGCAACAGGTGCTCGAAGTTCAGACAGCAGCATCCCAAGTGACGTCATATCTCAATAAGCAATGACTTAAGGGGTGTCGGCTTATCACAGTCGAATCAGTACCCAATACATCAATTTGGGCAACGTTTAAGATTCATGAATGCAGCTTACATGGAATTTCTTTGCATGCCCTATTAAAATATATTCATTCATTGCAGGAAATCATATGAGGAAATCAGTGCTGCCATCTAGCGTGTGATTAAGTACGTGATGAATATTAATCAAATGTGTATTTCTCATTGGATACCACGTTAAAGTTGATAAAATATACTACAAATCTTTTTTTTAAAATAATTATAGATAGGATGAAGGACTGTAGATGGCAACAAAACTCCTCGTATATTAGAAGAGAACATCGAGCATGTGCTAACAATAAACGATTCGAATGCCAGTGTTAGTTTTAGAAAAACAAAATACTAATTACGTCATGTTTTCATCTGTATCCAATTTTACTCTTTTATAATGAAATGCTATGCGAATGACAAAAAATTATACATAATGCACGAAAATAATTCTTTGAGTTATAAAGACGCCTGAAATTTGAGAAACGTATTGACTCTGCTTTTATTTCTGTTGGTGTCATCTAACATTACATTGTTATTGCAACTGATTAAGTACATTATGCATTATTCCGTTATACGATTATGATGTAAGAAGCTTGGACATGTACAATATTTCTTAAAAATATGTAGTTTAACTCTCGTCTAAGCGTCTGGATTTAAAGCGTTAAATTCTCAGTGATAGGAAGAAGGCTTACTAGTAACGTAAAATAATACAAACTGAAAGAACACATTAAATGTTCGCCATAAGCACAGGCGGACTGGGCCGCCCAGATACCAGGAAATTTCCGGGTGGGCCCTGTCCTCTGCAAAATCACTTAAGATATTGCTCGATTAGTTATAACTAATTCAAAACTCCTTTCTCGTTCGTAGTAACCAGTGGCGTAACTAACGGGCCCACAGTGCTAGCGAAGGAAGGGGGTCACTAGGGAAAGGGGGCCCCTTGTCTGTTGAAAAATCAATAAGATAATAAAAAAAAGTCTAAAAAATACATGTAAGTTATTAACTTTGAAAATGTAATCTCGTCCATAATTTATGTATTCAATAATGTGATGTGCAATCGATAACATATAAAGAGCATGGAGCTGATTTTCCTACGGTAAGGAAACCGTGTTAGACATGGAGTTGTTGGACGCGAGTGGTGGCGATAAATAATGGTCCTCTGAGCACAGCGGTGATGTCAGAAAACGGGTCCGAAGCCCCAGAAATCGGACCCCGAAGTTTCGAGCTTGGGTCCCTTCTATTCACCAATGAAATATGTAGTTCTTGGACGTGGGAGGTGGCATTAGAAAGGTCGTGGTCCCCTGAGTACAGCGGTGATGTCACAAATCGAGACCGGGGCCTGATGTCCCCAGATATCGGGCCCCGAAAGTATAGGGTCGGGTCCCTTCTATTCACCAATGAAGCATGGAGTTTTTGGACGTGGGTGGTTGTATTGGAAATGGTCGGTTTTTCCTGAGCACACTGGTGATGTAGTAAATCTGGCCCGGGGCCCGAAGCCCAAGAAATCGGGCCCCAAAGGATGTTCATGCCATATTCTCCATGCTTTTTGCTCATAAAAGTAAGTTTCCTTATTATCCTGCCTGAATGTTATTCAACCGAACATTACAAGACAATACTGTGATGCTGCATGTCAGTAAGGGACAGCGCAATATATTTGATATCAAATAGAAGGGACCTGAGCCCAAACATTTGGGGCCCGAATTCTTGGGTTTTGGGCCACGGGACCAATCTCCAACATCACCGCTGTGCTCAGGGGACCCGGTTCTTTCCAAGGCCACAACTCGTGTTTCCAACTCCATGTCTAACACGGTTTCCTTACTGTAGGAGGATTTTCATGGAATATTCTCCATGTTCTTATCCAAGAATAACAAAGACATTACAAAGCTGTGGGAATTAACAGGGCATTAGATTGGGACAATTTCTTTTTATCGTATATATAAAGTACACGGGAAATAGTGAACCCCAATGGAAACGCACCGCTCCTTTCTTGCAAATCTTTATTTTTTAACTTGTGATTTTTATTTTATTTTTTTACTTGTTTTCAAAACTCGGGTAGAAGGAGGTCTCCATTGCTGATGCAATCAAAGATTTTTTAATGTTCGAGGCGATAAAGAGGAAGGGGGATAGCAAGATGGGGTTTCTAATTCGGTATACCTAACAATAGTGCACTATTATTGACGGCGGCCCATTTGCTAATATTGCGGGGGGTTGGGGGCATGCGACCTTAGTTACGCTATCGATAGTAACATTAAAAATAATATAATTTGAATTGTATGTATGCGTGTGTTATGTGGAATAATTCATCCTAGGGTAATGTATGGATTACACAGGTCATCTTTAATACGAAGGGGCCCCCGAAGCAAACAGGTCACTGAAAGATATTACAATTAATCATTGTCGTAACTTGGAAATTAACCGATTAACGATGAGCTTTCTGGTATTTTGTTAACACTTCATTTCACAGCGATTAGCAATAAAGCATAATCTCACCCTTTCCAATCCCTAGAAAATAAATTTTACAATCATAAAATCACACTTTTTTTTATTAAGTTGCAACACTGATTGTTTTCACTACCATCTAAAACCTATAGCCTCGAGAAGATAAAAAGAACCGCGCTCATTGTTGTAACCCGAACTTGTTCTTTTTTTAAAAAGGTAGAATTGAAAAGCGTTAAAAAAATAAATTCCATTATAGCTAAGTAAACACTATTCGGGGTATTCTAGTTCAGTTTCAGTACAATTCCGCTAGGTTTGCGAAGCATTGCTAACGGTTAGAACCACACTTTATGAAGCCAAAACTGTAGTAAGGAATATGCGATACTCTAAGCGTAGAGACACACATATGAGTAATAGGAGCCGAAGCGTGCGGAGCTTGTATTACTTCGTTCCAGCAAATGAGTTCCAAAATGAGTCCCAAAATAAAAGCGTCTCTGAAATCCTTCAAGAAATGAAAAATCCAAATTATCAACATGCCTTGCACCCGCGAGTAGTTTCTCACCTTCAGCGAATGTATCCAAATAACGCACTGAAGCTCGCCCGGGCCGAACGCGCTGCCATTGTTAAGCGACTACAACCTTCTACTTCTGAAAAAGCGAATGTCTCAATTCAAGATACTAACTCCACTTCGTCTTCATTAGTAACCCATGATTCGTTGAAAACAGCTGGGTCGATTCTGTCGCCTCAGTTGCAACCTACGTCAAATACCTTTTTATGGCCACTTGAAGAAAATATGGTTCATGATACCGATTCCTCTACCTGACTCATGATTCATGATACCTGACAACAATGATGGCTTTATTGAACCAAAGAAAACAGCCAAACAGCGCACACATGTTTCTTCACCTTCAGTTCAAATTGTAAATCGATTCCAAGCTCTTGAGTGTGATGACATCGAAGAACCTGAGGATGTCAAGTCCAATAAGCCAAATGCTCTCTTCATCTATGGGATAGAACAGAGGTACAATTTTACAAGAACCCTTAAGGCAACTTGCAGAGTTCCACCTCAGATCCGTCATACAAATGAATTTATCTGTTTCCAAGCAACTTCTCAGGAAGATTACAATAAGTTAAAAGCATACTGCCAACAAACTGACGTTCAATTCACAACCGATGTTCCTAAGCAAGATAGGCCATATAAAGTTGTTATCAGAAAGTTACCATCTGATACCAACACTGAAGACATTTATACGGAGCTACAAGAAAGAAATTATCCAGTAATTGATGCCAAACAGATGTACTGCAGAGAATCAGCATCACATCATCGAACTTACTTACCTCTCTTTTTGGTTACTCTTCAACGAAATTTCAATCTCAAAAAGCTGTTTCAAGAAGAATATATATGCTATTATCGTATCATTATTGAACAATACAGGCCAAATAAACTTCTGCAATGCTACCGCTGCCAGCGCTACAATCATACTCAATTTACCTGTTTCATGAAGCCAAGATGTGTCAAGTGTGCCGGCGCCCACCTGAGCACTGACTGCCCAAAAAAGGACCGCACCACACCTGCCAAATGTGTTAACTGCAATGAGGACCACCCAGCTAATTATAAAGGATGTTCCATCTTCAAGAAATACAAGTCTTATCGCCATGCAGTCACTGCAAGTCAAAATGAACCTGTCAAACAGCAATCTCAAGAAAAACTTCCTGCTTCACATTCCAAGCCAGAACTACCGAATCTTGCTGCCAAGAATACACAGAAACATACTTCTCTACGTGACAGTCCGAACTTTCTTGAAATTATGCAGAAAATTACACCATTTGTACAGCATCTCAGCTTTGAAGCCGTCATGAAAATCATCGCCGATGGATTTATGAAAATTCAAGATACACAAGACACTACTGCTATTATATTGATTCTTATTGATGCCGTCACTAGTATTCTTCAACTGAACAACAAATAAATAGGACATTGTTCGCTACTTCAAGAAAACAAATATTACAACAGAAATATTATTAATGGAGTAACTTAACATCTACTGTGACTCAAGATCACCGGCCAGTTGACTTTACCATCGTTCTTCCTTTTCCTAAAGCATGGAATCTTAAGCAAGAACAAGAAAAACAATTCTACTTCGTCATCAGTTCATCTTAAGAAAATAAATATTCACTTCAACATACACATACAGGTCTGCGACAGTTGCGACCTGTTCACTTCATATACGCTTTTTTCATCCCGTCATACAACCAAATAGAAACCATGAGCAGAATTGCTCGATACTTCACTCATCAACGCCATCATTTACTCTGGTACTCTGGTAAGCGTAGAACTGTTTCATTTGGCGAATTTGGTTTTCTTTAAAATCTGAAACTGATGGAATCGAGAAAAGGTGCACGATTAAAACAAAATCGAAAGAAAGAAAAATCCGGATATCAGAAACGTAAAGAAGCAGAGAATAATGCACTTGTCGCAGCTGGAAGTGATCCAAAGCAGCGAAAACTGCTTTTTCTACCAACTTCTCCGGCGGTAAAGGTAAGCTTTATATTTTTTTTATATCTTTCATTCATTTATTTTAATTTGTGGGATGTCAGCGACAAAGCAATTTACCTCAATAGAAGGGGAAGATGTTAAACACGGCCAGTGCCAGATTAATCCGCGTGGAGGCCTCCAAGCTACTCGAAAAATCGCCCCCACCCCGAGAAAAAAAATAAAAAGAAGTAGCTAAGAAAAAGTAAAAACAAGATGAAACTTTTGTGTGCGCGCTCTAGCGGGAAAGTAATAACCGATATTCATCAAGGCCCTTAAGTATCATTCTCCGGGTAGGCCCTTGTACTCCCAGTCCGCCTCTGGCCATAAGGGAAGGTTCGTGTCTTTTGTTACACAACAAATTGTGGACACTTTACGTAAACAACAAAATGCTGATTGCAACAAACACGTTAAAATGAATTTCGATTAGTTAATCTGGCGCCAGTCCCGTCCTTTGTTACATCCGGAGCTTCTGTTTCTTAATTTCGACGTCTTGGATATTATAAACCAGAAATTGAATTTGTATACAAGTGAAACAGCCTGGCGTTTGCTACTATGATATTTAGTATATTTTAAATTCTTCGTATTGACTACAAGATCATCGACATGAAATTAAATGCTTTACTTTTCACATAACGATGAATATATTTCTTAAACGAAAGGACTCATTCATTTAAACGAACCTCAGAACACATTAAGTAATATCAAAATTTAATGCACTCAATGGATGATCTGCTGATCGAATTCCAGTTTGTTTGAGTCATGATTATTTCTGAAGGTGTTGATGAAGAATCAGGCCGTAGCCTCTTAGGTATATGATTATTTGATTCTTTTTGTTTCATTTAGCACTATCATTCGATAAGGTAACTTTAGTATCACGGTAGTAATGGCATCAGTCTCCGTTTGCTTGACCCTCAAGTAAACATCAAGCTGTTTGTATGTTGCCGACTAGGTCAGATATTCTCAACAACTTATATTTAATAAAATGTTGAGGGAACGATATGGAAGTAGGTTGTAGCTACAAAGATGACCCTAGTACCCACCTGCACATGGGTGGGACGACACCTGGTAAACACGACGCTAGCCTATAGTGTAACATCACAGAGACGTCGTTCCACCGAAGTCGAATATAAAGGAAGACGTTTAGTTAACATTGCGATGCTTTGCAATATCCATTATGGTTATATATTGTAGAGACTTTTCCAATGTGGATGTACTGACAACTTTTGCAAACCACGATCTATTAACTAAGTTTCACACTCGTTCTCCCTTGCTCTAAAGCCAGGACTCTTAGTAGGTATTTTTCTATGAATATTCTGTTCTTTTAAACCGTATGGCTTTGTTAACGTATCGTCCAAACATCAGCTCAGACTTCAGGCATTGATACCAAAAGGAGGTGATATGAAAAATCTTCCTGCTATAGAAGAGTAGCTAGAAAAATAGACTAAGAATTTATTTCGTGACACACCTCATGAAGAAAACATAAAAGTAAGACTAGAAACTGAAAGGACATCAATTGTATCGTTGCTAGACCTTTTGCTTCATGTTATAATTAACACTAATACTTATGTAACCCAGAACTTCATCGACATAGAAGCAGAATTTCACCATTGGATTCTACTATGGAAAAGATTAAAGCAGTTATTTCAAAAATCGCGTCTAATATTGCCCTCCCAAAGACATCTCCGTCTTCCAAATGGGCTTTTTCTTTGTGACTTCCCAACCACGATTCAATATATTTATCGCCTTCCTCTCCTTCCATCGAGATAAATCATGTACCAATCTTAACCCTCCTCATTTCATGATTCTTATAATATCGAGTGAATCCTACAGTCTGCGGAGTTTTTCACTACCTAGTCTCTTTAATTCTGCAGTCATATCGTCCGTCATCGGCCACTTTTCTGTTCAGAAAATACGCCAAAGTAATGGTTCCACAGTTGCCTTGCAATCCGGCGACCAGACTTTAAATCCCAGCTGATATGTAGAAAATATGTCTAGAATCAATAGTTTCCAACGATTGTATTTTAAATGTTGTGTTCTATCATGTATTAAACTTTCATGTGTGTATTAGTGGAAGATTTCTTCTAATTTCCCTGTTCGGTGCTTTGTCCTTTGTTTTAAAATTATACACCATTATGGTACCTAATAATTCTGTAATAAATAGTCCTATCAACGTATTTGATATAAGTAAGCTGGTAAATTACATGCTAGGCATACTTACTTACTTTGATTGATATTTATAATAATATGTTTCACGGAAAAATTTATTTGAACCTACTTCTGTAGCACATCTGACTCAATTATGATTCTACTTTCTAAAAACAAGGCATCAGACAAAGAAAACGAGAAGGAAATTTTGAAGTGCCACCAAATTGTAGGTGACAAGGCTCAGTCCAGGAGAGGATGGGGGAGAGAATGTTGGAAGAAAATGGGCGAGGGCCTAATTTGCACATAGAATCGCGGTATTTGCCTGGTGTGACTAAACACAACTTTTGCTGGGAGATCCCTGGCAGATTGGGCCCAGGACTTTCCGTTTGCTAAGTCAACGCTCTATCAACTCTACGGCAGATCTATCAACTCTCTAATGTTAGTTCTGTGACAAAACATTGAATTGCTTCAGTAGACACTTTTAAACTATTAATATTACACACCCAATTGTTGTAATGGTCTGAATTTGCTTCCTGAACAATGGAACATTGTTACCGATGGTAGGGTATGATGCCATTATGCTGCAGATCCCAATGATCCTTATCACTAGTTTTTCTTCACATAAAGCAACTGGGACAACCGTGCAATGCAATAATCAAGAGTTTTTTCTTTATAATTTTCTTTATCAACGCTTAATTTATTTTTACTTGGTTTTGTGACCAGCTATTCTACCGCGGACTCTCACAGAACAGATTAAATTCCTAAAGTTTGCAATCTACAAAGCAACACCGATGTCTTAGTAGAAGCGTGCGATGAGATAGGTCTACAGGCAAACATAGATTAAACAAAATACATGATAACAAGCCGAAACACAGGGAATGAAGGATATAAAAACATAAGAATTAGGGATGAGGTCATAGAGTAAGTAAACAAATTTAAATACTTGGGAGCATATGTATGTAACAAGTAAAATTGAGGTCACGGAAGAAATAAAAATCGATTAGTATCGGGCAACGCATGGTTTTACTCAGTCCAAAAACTTCTAATTTCGCAATTAATATCAAGGAAATTGAAATTGAAAATATACAGAACGGTTATTCTGCCCGTAATATTTTACGGTTGCGAAAGTTGGAGTACGTCCCTAGCTGATGAACATAAATTACGTGTGTTTGAAAATAAAATTTTGAGAAAGATATACGGGCAGAACGGGACGAGATGACTGGAGAATGGAGGAGACTGCATAATTAAGGGCTCCACGGACTGTAAGATTCACCAGATATTGTAAAAATAATAAAATCGCGATGACTAAGGAGGACAGTCCTCGGATAGGGGAAAACGATTATTACATTCTCGTTGGTTGGAACGCCGGATGGAAGGAGAAAAGAAGCTATTCACGCCAGAGACCCCTACCCGCAAGAAAATAATGTGTTTCGAAATCAGGAGGAAATGTGTACACATTTGGAATGTAGGTTACTTCTCTATATACGGTTCTTGTGACGTCGAGGTGATATAGGCATAGCGATTTTCAGGATATAGATGTTGGACATTAAGTGTTGAATATGCCCTGAAACAAATGTGTAACAGTTGTAGGTATCTTTTATACTTGACACTTTTGACGCCTAGGTTTTCCGAGTGTTAATAGCAACAGTTCTGGCATAGTGATCACGTCTTGTAAAAAGATAGTTTTAGATTTTTTGATAGCGGAGCTATAGAAAAAGGGACCTTATAATACCGCTCAGTCACTCCTTTCCGCTCAAAAATATCATCTCTAGAAATACAATGTGAAGAGAAATGCTTAAGGTTTTGTTTGAAAGTTATTGGCTAGAGTACCTCAGAACCGTCGGAGTCGTATTAATTGGTCTAGCGGTCCACTCTTGTCAACTCATTTAAAAACAATTGTTAAAATTACCTTCATTTCGTTAGAGCATTCTGCGTTGAATTTGGCAAAACATTATTCGACACAAAAGAAATATACTGTGGATATTCGCGTCTTCAAGCACCTTCACTCGCCAGTGCTGCTAATCTATTTTTCTATAAAATTTGTTTTATTTTAATTGCTTACATTAGCTTAGACGTGGCATCACCAAGCTTGACATAAATATCATTGGATACAACGGAAACATACTGCGGGGAGCCAGTCCCCAAGCACACCGTTGGCAATCCTGCCAAGGCGCGTCTAGAAAATATATCTCATAAACTGCCATGCATGTGGATGAGGTTGTGTTGTGGTTGAAGAGGTCTTGATTAGACTAGCTCAGAGCTACGGGAACCGTAGTTGTCAGTGTTGTCAACTATATTAGAAATTCAATACCCATTTTTATTAGTTTTTTCCATGTCGTTAAACTTATCCACACCAAAATTGGGGTAAACATTATTCGATACAATTCAAAAGTACTGTGGGTTTCAAGTCCTTTAGCATTGCAATTGTCAGTGTTGACAACTTATAAATAATAATGTTTGTGTGCCTGAAATACTACCAACGAACCTGAGTTTTAGCTATAGTTAGTATTCGACTCTCAGTGTTAACCTGTCTGCCTATAGATATTGAGGACCATGTGTTGAGCGTACACTGAAGAAATATATCAAAAATTGAATCCTCCAATGTGAAAAGGAACTAAATCAAAAATAATATTTTCCAACATTGTAGAAACCCACTAGCATTATTACAGTTTTCTGTCAAACAAAACGGATTATAAGGTTACGTATGTTTTGCCTCATACTGTAAGTCAAGTAATATGACTCAAAAAAATAATTTTATTTGATAGAAAACTGTAATAATTCTAATAGTCATCTTCCGTGGTGAAAAATATTATTGTTCACTGAGTTCCGTCTTACGTTGGAGGATTCAATTATTGGTCGGTCACCCCCGTTAATTAGTTTCTATTTATTTCTCAGCTATAAACATGAAGGAGCTCAAGTCACTTTGCAGAAAGTTCCAACAATCACAAATTCTCTGTGATGGCGTTCTATAAATAAGACTACCAACAGCAAATGCTCAACTCTCTCCAGCTCAATTACTTTCCCCGCTCTCCTAAAGATTTCCATAGTTTAATTTTGGAAGTACAAGATTGGATGTGATCCTTATCCTGTCTGATTTCAACAGCTGAACGGTAAAGAGGTAGAGAAAACAAGAATCAAACTATGAGTAATGACGTCATTACCTTTCCTTCATAAATTGCTCACACATGAGAAGACGTAAACAAAAGTAATGAATAGAATGCAAAACTAATTACGATTTCAGAAACCGAGATCGTACTTCAATCATGGGTACAATTAGTTTTTAAAAAATCCTACTAGTAACTTTAGGATTGTGTGCAGATGCTTTTGGGACAGAATAAAGTTCCAAAAGTGTCTGCACACAATCCTGAAGTTATTGCTAACATTTTCTTAAAGCTAATGGTATTATTGAAGTACGAAACGAACTTTGGTCTGTGAAAGTTGAATTTTGTTTACCTGCAAGGGATTCTAAATAATTGACGTAAAACCTTTGAAAATGGCGGGAAAACTCACTCCGATTGAGCCCTTCTTCGCTTTCACTTTCCACGCTAGTTCCAATGCGCAAGTCAGAACTAAAATCCTTCTTCAAATCTTCTCCTTGTGATTGCGTTGGTACGTTCCCGTCTGCCTCCTCCCTAGATTTATTAATCTAAACATATTTCTGTTCATTTCCTCGTGTTCTTGTTTTCTTGAAAAAAAAAGTTCACTACAATTCTTGCTTGAGAATTGTAGTCTTTAGTTGTATATACTTTGTAAATATATTCCACTTTCCGTTCTCACTACAACTAAAATATTATGACCGCTACTTAAAGAGAAACATCCGCCACTCATGTGTTTATAATTAGCTTTAGGAGCTTAATTGACGGTTGTAGAAACTATGACCCACAAATTTGGACGCCAGAACCACCTGTTATTGTAGTCGTAAACTAGAGTGGATCGCGTATAAATAAAAAAGAGCATCTAACCTGACTTTTATAACCTAACCTAACCGATGGTTAGTGAGCTTCAAAATCTGAAACTGCGTACATGTATAAAAAAAGATAATTTTTTTTTTTCTGAACAAAAAGCAACATCACCCCGCCCGGAACCGAACCCATTTCATCGGATTAACTGTCCGACACGTTAACCACAACGCGACAGCGCCAACTTCCCAGCGTTTGCTTGTCAGCATTCTTTATGCAGTAGTGCTACACGACACGCGCATGAGTCAAAACGAGTAGCCTTATATCAATACTTTCTACTCTGAATGACTCCTCTTAATTTGCACTCAAAAACCATATATTTTCAAAGTTAAAACCCTCGTATCTTGCTTCAGTACTTTCATGTAGTAGGCACTGATGAGCAGAAATAACTCTAAAAATAATATTTAACAAGTATCGTGATCATTATGAAGCAATACTTTTTAAGATCGATTTTAAACTACATCGTTACGAGAACCACTATTAGAACATATTAGAACTGTGAATAGTTGATACAAAACTACTTTTTTTTTACTTTCTATTGTTGTCCATAGATGTCCCACCAGAGCTATAAAAATAATATTTCTATTATTTCACGTACTTAAAGCTATAAAACATCGTATTTGTCAATATTATATATTCGGCACCAAAAAATGCTATCGAGCTTCTGCTTTTCTCTTTTGATTGGCTATGTTCAGTACAATATTATTGAAAACATTTCTAATTGTCAGTGGCTTTTCGCTAAAAAAATCCTGTTATAAAATGCTTAGAACATTAAGTTTGCTGAAACTGGGCTTTTTCTGGCTACGAAAGAATGTTGATATTTTTGGGAGAGTGATAGTCGTATTATGACTAAGCTCTTGATATTTGTAATTATGTTCAAAGGCTTATCTAGTACCACTAAAATGTATTTCAATATTTATTGTGGCTTATTTACCAAGCATATGGTTTCTTATAGAAAAAAAAATATTAATTGTATCCCGATAATACTAATCAATTAGTGATGGGAAGTTAAACCTATGAATTTAATTGTCTGTTGCAGAGAACAGCCGTCAGATATGACTTCCCTTTTGGACAGTGACTAGATTATTCAATGAAGTTGCAACTGTACATATTTAGATCCTTCCCGATTAATTTTACAGTAAAATAATAACAAATGCTGAATATGTATTGTTTGTTAACTATTTTCGCTCAAGACAGCAAAATGGCCAATAGTTGGTACGCTTCATGCCCAGTAATTAGTACTTACATTTCACTCTACGTTTTTGAGGCCTGAAACGTGTTCCAGTTATTGGCACCGCTGAATCAGTAGTTCGCTCCCTTGTCAAATAAATATGAATTTTCGAAAAATAGCGTTGCCGATATTGGCAACCTTCCGGAATCCTTCTGGTAAGTATGTAACTTACTAAGAAGCCTTTTCGCCATTACTGCCTTAATCACGACCAGTAACACAGATTATAAACTTCGTGTGCAGAAGCCATTAAAAAGAAATAAGCAACCTTTCGTTTTACCAAATTATTTTCGACTTGGGAGCATCAATAATTGGGCAGTGATACTAAATTTAGGGACGTTTATCATATGAATTCTTTAACTCATGGAAGCAGGGATTTCGCCAAGATTTTCAGTTTGAAGGGGGTGTAAAGTCACAATTGGAGAGTATACGTAAAGTTTTGCATGGTTTATATTGATTTTAGACCACAAAATTGTTAAATTTGGAGGATGTTCTTAGGATTTGGGGTGTAATCCCCACAGGGATCTAACGGAATCACTGCTTGGAAGTTTTTGCTAGCATTTATTTAATTGGCAAAATGTTTTGGATTTCCAATTCTACCCTAAATACATCATTTAATATTTTTACAAGAGTGATAGTTGTATTATGACCAAGCTCCAAAATTTCGTTATATTTTATGCAACTCGGAGTAATTTTTCCGGGCTAACCCATTCAATATTAATTTTAATCAATGAACTGTGCTAGTAGAGTCAGATCACAGATACAGTAATAGATTGCTTATGCAGTCGAATATGTAGTACGGTTTTGGGGTACGAAAATACATTAAAATATCATCTTACGAAGTTAGGTAACTATAAAATTGCTGGTAATAAGATATTATATTCGTACTGCAATTGGAGGTACCGTAATGACCTATTGGTACAAGTCTAGTACTGTTACACTACTAGGGTTAATCATTTAGCTATTTAGGAATAGGAATTTGATAAACGTTTTACGTAGTTTTAACTTTTAACATAATGTGCACGCGTCTCCACAGAAAACTTTGTATTATAATTAAATATAAAATATTAGGGTTATTCCATTTCACACAGACGTTTATTTCTAAGTCGAAAATGGAAATAAATGCAAACACCGAACTGTGCCAGTTTTTTTAAACCCAGCATTCCCCATGATCATTCATACACCGCTGCTAACGTTGTGTAGTTCCCTGATTTCCTTATCATAGTGCAGTTCTCGTGTTCACTGAAGAATACCGCTCTGTAGTTCATAATTTCTCTGGAATTCATTCCCTACCACTTGCAGCTTAAGATGTCCAAACAATTGATAATCACTGGGCGCTAAGTCTAGACTCTACGAGGCGTGTGGTAGCACCTTGGGGTGCAAGTTGTCTAGTGTTATAGCAGTCAAATTATTAGAATACAGGCGAGCAATTGTCATAAATTCCAATGACATCTTCAGACAACATCTAAGGTCTTTTCTTACGAAGAGTATTACTTGGGCTGTCATAACTCATCCACCAGGGATTTCATCTAGTTACCCTTCATATTTTTTAAGTCAGAAACTCTCACCAGACGTTAAACACTGTTTTAGAATGCGAGAAAGCTTCAGTTGGCAATAGCAAATGATGGTTAAATAACCTGAAATTTGAAAGTGATGCTTCATATATATTACGGTGTCAAAAACGCTTCACAGAACCGGAATACAATAAGGACAGAAAGATAACAGTATTAATTTCTAGACTGTTAAAGCATTCAACACTAAACGTTGATTAGTGTATATTAAGTAATGCTCATATAATAACTAAATGGCGATCTGTCGTAGATCGCTTAGTTAATTTTGGTTTAGAAATCGATATTTCTTGGGAATCCTAGTCCTCGACAAGACAGGCTGAAGGTTCTCCAGTGTGTTTCTTTACAAAGGAAAGCCGTCAATTTCCCGACGAATATCGCATTGAAAATTTCACGGGTGGAGAGATGAAAACATATAATGTCCTAATTTCAACAACTTCTTAAAATCGAAATTTAAGAAGTTTTTTGACAGTTACGTACAAGTATATAAATGGGCATCCATAAGCTAAGGGGTAAGTTGACACTGAAAAATTAAATGATGTTCGAGGCAATCATTCAATTTAACACAAAATATAAGTGACGTAAAGCTGTCATATTTTTTACAAACAAACCTTGCACCTTTCTGTGTCCATACACAAAAGAAAACAATTTTGTGTGACATATATTTCGTGTTATATAATATATGAAAGATTAACAAAAACGTTTTTTTATTCGGAAATGTCACTTAGCTACTGGAGTCGACATACATGAACAATAATAGCGCATGGTTGGTGACACCCACGCATGGCTTACACAGACTAGCAAGCAGTAGTAGGCAGTAAACTAATTCCTATCAGTCCACGGATTGAAAATGAAGAGTTACCCGAACATGATTGAAACAGATATTGATGTTACACCATGAACATATCATGAATCTCCTATGTACACAACATTAACTCTCAAATGGTCCACGACTATTTTAAATAGGCGTGGACAGTCTTATTACAAGGTAACCAGAAGTATACCACGTATATTCGTGTACGGCTCAGAATTATGGGGATCACAACTGATTATAAATTAGTGAATGCTTTTTGATGATAAACAGGCTATCCGGTAGTCAAGATAGATTGTTAGCATTACATCGAACGAAATCTTGTATGAGCCTGACAAGCAGTTTGTACTGGTGTAAATGTATACTTCTAAAGACTTGCAAAATATCGAATTTTTAGATGGCATCATTTCAAATTGCGGATCAACTTCGTAGTGTACGAATTCTTGAATCAATATAGTTATGCCTGTGTGTCCTAACTGCAAATGGAGGAAGAGAGATGGTTGTATTGGTTGCAGTCGCATTCTTATATTCAGGATATCACCAACTATTTTCTTATCTTTTCACTTTTACCAAAGTGAATTGCTCTAGATGGGAAGTTATGTGTGATACAGATTCCAAGATGGAGGTCACATCTATCACCTGGTTGATGAAAATACATATGCAGAAATTTTCTCAGGTATCCAGGCATGAACAGAAGGACTTGAAGATTGTGTAAATTTGTTATAGAGGAAACAGATGCCGGTTCTCCCATATACAACAGCTGTCTGCTCAACATTTATCAATAAAGGACATACGTTTGCTCTGTACTGAACACTTCCGATTCCTATATGTCATATGTGCTGTATTAGTGAACTCGTCTCACCAATTCACACACAGTGTTTTGCGTACACCCCTGATAAATTGAGGTACGTCGCGTAACAATATCCGTAATTTGTCTGGATGATATAATGAAGTCTGTCTTAAATGGCTTTAGAAACGTATGACCGGTCAGAAAATTAGTTGCATCCGTGCGCCATGTACTCTTCAAGAAGCATTAAGTAGCTGTGTTCTTAAGACGAAAGTAAAATTTTATAGCACGCGATTACTACTCTGTACGGACAATAACTTCAACCAGAAGCGAAAATAACATATCCATTTTTCGTGTTCCTCATCACACTGTCAACGTTAGAGGAAAACGAGTGTGGTGTGGTTAATCATGGTATAACAAAGAACCAATCACATGAAAATTGTTTTACTAGTTCACGTAGATTTCTAAACCCTAATACAGTTTGTATTGACGTGATCTCTTACGAATGAATTACTGTTGTCAGCCTCTTTTGCCTCCAAGGTAGCTGAAGTACACAATTCCTCCAGAAGCTCTACCACTGTATAAATGGAGCTTGTATCAGTAGGAAATTCAATCTTCTTACTACGAAGGGATCCGTTCAGGGAAGGAATACGTAATATGGTGCTTCTAGAACACTGATGTATCTTTTTCGGGATTCTATAGTACGGAAAACTGGCTCATGGTGCTAAGAAGAAAAATAAAGAAACAAAAATAAAATCGGGTAAAAGCTTGTGATCGCGCATCGAACTTGAAATTTAGGAAACAACTGAAAATGGGTAACTTTTCGTGATTATGTTTAGAACGTACTAAACATTCTTTGAATGCGTGCTATAGATTTTGATGTAAATCGCATGAACGACATAAGTCAGGAGATTATCAACGCATTTTTTATAATTGTTTACCTATCGGGCTTTGCGGGCAAAAATTAACATTTTACTAAAAAAATGTGAATCCTCATGACCTCTTTTTTCAAGCGTATCAATGTTATATAATTGCTTGTTTACAAATTATTTCTTCACATGTAAATTACATGCTGAAATTCGACTAATTACGTACTCATTCTTCGGGTTTCAACCACACCCTTCCCAACCAAGCAGCCACATAAGGTGTTTTGTAAAACTTAACAGCAGATGTTTACAATAATTACAATTTTAGATATGCTATTCTAAACCTTTCAATATACTACTTGTAACTGTAAATTTTGATTTATGAGAGAATTTAGACATTGATGATCTTGACAATAGTGGTGTCCATCTCTGGACTGAGTCCGCCAGACTTTGCGTGAAGCTTCTATCACCAATTTGACACATTATTTAACTGCCTGAGTGTGGCAAAGGAAACCTTTTATATCCGAATTTAACACCTCCAGATCGAATTTATGAATTTATGTTATTCTATAATATATGTGAGAAGTTTTCTTAAATGTGTCCCAATCAATTATCTTCAGCATTTTCTGTTACAGAAAACTTAATTTTAGGAGTTAAGAAGGTTTTAATTGACTTCCTCTTAGACAATGACCGTCTGGCTTTTAAACATGCCTATGCATGAACTTTCTGATGTGTTTGTTTCATCTAATATCTTAGTCAGAGGAAAATTTAGCAGAGTGGCCAAAAATGCATTGAATTCAATGATAAGGTATGTTACTTCGAATTGAATTTGAATTTTACTGGTGTCTTTTAGGTATCTAAGACTCAGGCCGGGATAGGAAAGCGGAAACGATATGGCAAGGAATCGGCGAGAGCCTATGTAAAAGCACCATCCAAGCGTTTGCATGGTGTGACTAAGGAAGAACTCTGGAAAAGTCTAAGTTAAGATTGTCGGAAACTGTGATTTGACTTAGGACCTTCCAAATTCTACGTCAAAGCTCTTCCATTGACATACGGCTGCTAGATTCTATTACTTGGAGTACATTCTCAGGCAAGTATTGTCAACATTCTATTGCTTCAAACACATTTTGAAAACTGGCTGTAAAATACTTGCTTTGTTTTACTCGAAACCACGTAGTCATCTACTTATTTTTATCTTTATTTCGTAGATGTCTACGTGGGTTGGAATTAATTAAATCAGGTATTTTACAGACGGCCCTAAACGTGCCTTTGAACCAATTGGAAGCTTACGGTACTTGTCGGAAAGGTTACGTCCAGTAATGGACTATGTAATTGAATCCAATGCATTATTCTTCATTCCGAAAAGTTTTTTTCTGGCTATGATGTTAGATGAAAGGAAACACATCAGAGAGTTCGTGCATACTCATATGTAAAAGTCACACAGTCAGTTTCTAAGGAGAAGTCAATTAGAATCTTCTTAACTCCTAAAATTTACTTTGCTGTAACAGAATATGCTGAAGATAATTCATTTAGACGCTTGTAAGATAACTTCTCCACACGTATTGCAGAAAATCATTGGTGATGACATAAACTCACAAATTGAATCTAGAAGTGCCGAATTGGGATATAAAAGGTTTCCCTTTTCACACTCAAGCAGTTAAACAATTTGTCAAATTGGTGTCAGAAGCTTCACACATCTGGAGAGCTCAATCTAGAGATGGACACGTCATGATCTCTCTCTTGTCAAGATCAGCAATGCCTAATTTCTCTCATAAGTCATAACTTATTACAAGTAGTATATTGAAAGATTAGAAAAGCATATATTAAGTGAACATCTGCTGTTAAGTTCTGCAAAACATAATTTTCATTATATTCCTAAATTTCAAAGACGATGCGTGATGTGAAGATTTTATCAGATTTTATTTTTCATTGTTTTTGTTCGTTTTTATTTATAGCACCTTGGGACTCTTTTCTGCACCATAGCTTCTCAGAAATGAAAGATTAGTTTATTTTAAAACCACCAAATACGTAATACATAAAAATTACAATAATAATTATCCTCAAACTTACATATATCTTCGTACAATTACGTTTGCCAGTAGAAACTGCCAGTTTGGGGTAGAACGTCGATTAAATCAAACTCAAATCGTATAAATATTTGTTTTACATCACAGTTAATAGAACTTTTATTTATTCAATTTCAATATTGTCTAGAGATGTCCGTCGCAGCTGAAAATATAATCCGATTATTATAATACGAGATTTGTATTCGCAGAAACATCTAATCTTTAACAGTTATATTACGCTTCATAAACTTATTCATTTATTGTAAATTTCTCTAATTGCTAGTTGACTTTAGTAGAACACAATTCTAGTTTAGAAATTCTTCAAATTATCTGCTGACAAATTAATTTATAAACTAACCTGGATCTTAACAGATACGATCATAATTAACATTAATTTCTAAAGCTTAGGTATTTTTGGAAGAGTGATAGTCGTATTAAGGCTAAGCTCTTCAACGTAATCACGTCTATATAATATGCCAACTATGGTTGGGAAAACAGGACTATGGGGGAAAGGTATAGATTTTGGCCTTTTTAATTGATTCGTATATAAATTAAACATTGTTTTTTATTAATAATGCGGGCATACTGTGGTAATTCTTTTCATAATACATTGCCAAAATAAGTGATTGTAAAAGAACTCCAATTCTACGGTTCAGTAGCCGCTCGACTTGACCCATAGACGGCTAAAGGTGATAAAAACAATTCAAATACATTAGCTAATTCCCCGAAAAGTAGTTTTCGTACGATAGCTGAACCCGAATGATCTAATATGTTTAAGCTATCATCTAATTATTTACAAAAAGTATTTGATAATGGAAATGATGTCATTTAAAACTGACAAAATAGTTCCGTTGAGAACAAAATAATAGGCAAATACTCCTTCAGAAGATTTCATAATTATATAATTAGAGCTGAGTAATTTTAACAGTTTTAAATTGATACTCGATATGTTGGTTAAGTAGCCTGAAACGATGTCAATTCAATAAATGTTTCGTGCGTAGAAAGACAATGAAGGGAAAAGAATAAGGGGAAAAACACCCTTACAGAATATAGTATTATGTACTGTTTGTATGTTGAGTGTATAGGCATAGTTATCATTGCCATGAGTTTTTAAGGCTGTTGTAACATGAAATGGAAGAACTCTGAAAAACTAAAAGTACGCCAAAACAAATATGAAATGTATTAGGAGAATCCTGAAGCGAAAATAATACTCCAAAAAAGTCATAAATTCCAGTTTGCAAGAAGGTTAGAACGTTCGTATTTATATGTGTGGACAAAGGTTGAAGCTTTGTGGAGTAGTGAGTCGAGGTCATTTTTACCGAAAACAGTAGGTTCCTTCTTAATAAAAACACCACACCTTGTTTGAGACGTTAAATACTTAACCAAGCAATCCAAAGTGGAATTTGCTTTCAGTAACTGGCATAACAGGTCTCAGAACTCCAGTAAATTATATTCTATATTCAATCTAATGTGTAACGTGTTTTCTATATTATTATAGGTTTCAATTTTCGTCTCATGATACTAACGTCGGGTAGCTTTCATTGAAAACGAAAAGATTATGCTAAAAAAAAAACAATTTTACATTGAATCTAATAGAATCGTTTTTCCTTGCAGTTTTTATTTGTGGGAATCACGTAGGAAAAGTGAAATAATGTGTAAAATTTACGACTGTAGAAATGTAAAGAAATGCATATAGTTTCCTGTTAAGAAAAAAGGAATACTTAAAACATATAGACAAAATGTGAACGGGAAGAAGACACATTTCTCTTACGAAAGTTACGGGAGACGTGAATTCTGGTAACGTACAATTTTATGTATAGTGTCGATTACGTCAATTGAAATTTTATATAATTCTTTAATAGATGTTGCTTTTCAAAAAGATGGGTGATTTTCTTTTCAAATAGTCATAGGTGCCCACTGCCAAGTCTTTAGATGGTGTCTTAGTAATTTCTGTTATTAGTCAGACTTTTTTCGGTACCCGGTACGTTCTGATCCACTGCATTCTAAACTTCTGCATTGTCAATTTTTTTGTTTTCGTGGAATAACAATAATTTTAGTTGCAAAATGTAGCAGAACGAAACTTTTTTAATGCATTTACAACGACAGAATTAAATTTAGATTTCGGAGTGCATTGTAAACCTGGAGTAGTCTACAATTACCTAGAAAGTACTGGGTGTAACCAGATAGGGAGTCAAACCACAATACTCTGTTATACACTCTTATAATTTCGTAGACCTGAGTTTTGTATTTGGGTATGTTGTCCAAGTATTTTCTGAAGATAATGTTTCTTTCAATTCCAACCGTTTCATCTGCGAATTTAGTGCCCATAATTAATAACCACTTATGAACCAATACAAGGGCTATATTTCAGTTCTAGCAAGCCACCGTAGCATAGTTTAGTTGGTACCGACATAGCACTGTTTTTGATTCAAAGTTGAAATTCCCTTGATTTTGGCTTAACATGATACGACAAGTATATTTCAAGCTGGATACAACCTTGACTTTTGATAGATAGAACATCTTTGATTTGACAACCCAATTTCAAGTTTTATCATTCCTTGCCTAAACAGGGCACTTTATGCTTTGAAAAATCAAGCATGATTCAAGCTTGATTCAATATATTTGCTTGACACGGCAAGCTTGTTTTTCAGTTTGTTGCCTTGAAGTTACAAGGCTAAAACAAACTTGATTCTAACTAACTTCGCAATGTGGGTAGAGCATTTTCTTAGTAATCGGAAGATCCTGGGAACTACCCCAGCGGTCCATACTGACTGAAGGGATTTTCTTGTCACACGTGGCAAAGTTCAGGATGGTACCGTCAAACTAGGTTCCGCCTCCTAACTTTCTACCTACATTCTCTCCCCATTCTTTTCGGGATAAATCAAAATTACCTATAGGCTATAAATAAATTCACATTTAAATGCAAATACTTCATCTTAACTGGCGTTAATTGTCACGTTGGGATATAATTTTTCCTTTGATAGTTGTAGCTAAATTCTGCTCACAAAGGAAAGATATTGCATTGAACAAAAATTACCAAGTTATGAATCACCTAGACGAATGCTATGTGTTGAAGATGTATCACATGTTTCGAGTTCTGATGCCAGGCGTTCGGACCGAAATTCCCTAGTTGTTTTCTCAGTCTCTCCGTGACCAATATTTTTCCATTCTTTCATCTAACGACCGTAAGCCATAGTAGTAATTTCCAGGGTTTCTCTCAGTCCCAATAAGGTAATGCCGGAATGATTGTATCAACCATGGCCGATTGCCTTTAACATTCTCTTCGATCCGGTATCCTACTCTGAGCCTCAGGGCTGGAGAAATTCAATCAGTTCAATTCAAAGTTATTTTTAATTTAGTTACACATCCACCAGTTCAGTCTATGAATGATTATTTTAAAAATGAATAACAGAACAATGAACATTAGAAGTAATGCAACTTTCAAATTCAAGTTATTTAGTCAGCCAGTCGCGTCACAAGAATTCAGGGGCCCCTCTGATATTTAGAATCATGTTCGTAGGACATTTCTAGCAGCATCTCCCGCAGCATCGCGAAAATTCAGAAAATTCCTCCAGACTGCGTGAAAATCCACGTCTAGACATGCAAAATTTCCTCACTCTTACCATTTCTGAGAAAGATTTAAAATCAAACTTTGAGGGTAATTCTTTTGTCATACTTGCCTCGGTTTGCTATTAACTCATTTTAAGCAATTCAATTAAAACAACCTGACAAGGCTATTACATTTATTTTTGTTGTACAAACACACAGCAAGCGTTACAGTTTCAATGATCTAACATCTTCCGCAGACGAGACACTAACAACACTCGATTACTCACAGTGTTGATTAGTGTCTCGTCTAAACATTATGTTGTTGCAATACTAAAACTATAAAGTTTTCTGTCTGTTTTTACAATAATATTAAATGCAATAGCCTTATCAGCCTGGATACAAGACCTCAATATAATTATATCCTCATTTTTACGTATGTATTTGTCGCCTGTAGGATCCCTCCCTCCACAATGCATAGTCACGTGGTATTATATTTACACGTCTGTTTTTATCCCTATTAAATATATTGAAAAGAAAGGACATATTTAAACAAAACATCTTTACAAAGGACCATGAGATGAGTAAATACGTTTTAAAAGGTATTCAATTAAGTGAACTTCTTTTTTCTTAGCGAAAATAAAATTTGTAGTAAGAATTTAGTTTGATTATAAGCTTTCTCTTAATCATTAAAATACAATGATTAACCGAATTACTGAATAATAAAGTACAATTCATAAATTATTAATTTTCGAATATGAACATGTATTTTATATTTTAAAAATACTGTAAAAGCAAAAACTATATTCTTTATGAGAAATTATATTTGTTCTCTTCGTTTGTGTGAAATTGCGTACGTGAATATGTTACGTACCTTGTCCATAGAGAGCTCTTGTGATCGACGAAAATTTTGTTACCTATTTCAAGAAGGTAATACGATAAATGGGAGAAGTAATTAAGAGATCTTCCAGATAAAGTTTATTAACATCTCGCTTCTCTTTTGGATTTACGTGACTGTTGAATTTAAGGTAAGTATATTTACATTGTTTTGTATTTCATGAATATTCTATTTAAGAACACAAACGTAAACAAAATTGCATTTAACAAGCACGAAAAACAAATTTCTTTAACACGAATTGTATTTTAATTTTTTTAGGTTGCACGTATGAGTCATCTATACTCATGCAACTGTCTCACTTCTATGCTATGAGCCACATAAAATGGTGCATGTCCTTAATATGATCAGTTTTATCTACACGTGCAGCTTATGAACAAGAACGCTGAATCCACTTACAATGCGGAAAGGAACACAGACATCAGCAGATAGAACACTTGCTGGTCGTGATGAATACTCGACTAACTCTGTAATGCCAGAAGATGGCGTTCTGTTTTATCATAATAAGGTAAAATTATCAAGACCACCAGCATCATGAATTGAGCTTTTTTTTTTTTTCAAATTGTCGGTCGAGTACCTCCTAATATAAGGAAAATACTGAAATACAAAGATAGAATATACTTTGGAAAT
The DNA here is from genome assembly GCA_022664845.1 of Lepisma saccharinum. Lineage (NCBI taxonomy): Eukaryota > Metazoa > Arthropoda > Insecta > Zygentoma > Lepismatidae > Lepisma > Lepisma saccharinum. Next base: position 129,670 of record JAGDQP010001049.1, read on the forward strand.
TATAGCAACATTGTCGATCTGAGGAAAGCAGTCACCTAACCGTTAGGTGAGCTTATGCAGTCTCCTTCTTTCTCCAGTCAGTTTGTCCAGTTTCTGCCGGTACACAGAGAAAAAAAACATAATCACTTTACAATGATGCGACCAGAGTTTAAATTCCAGTTGGTGCGTGAAACAATATTTCTAGAATTAGTTCTTTGAAAAATTATTGCCTTTAATTTTCTGTTGTATCATGCATTATGTCGTAGAATTGTGTATTAGATGAAATATTCCTCTAATTTCCCTGTTTGGTGTTTTCTTTACCCTGATGTTTCAGGATTATACACCACTATGATTGCTTATTCCGCAATGACGTCCTATCGGCACTCTTATATAAACAGTGTGATAAATAATATACTCACGCCATTTTATTTATGCTAATATAAATATGCTTGAACGGAAAACTTTAATGAACCAGTTTTTTTATCAAATCTTATTATTTTATTTATTGCTTTTGTGCCCAGCTACTCTACCGCTAAATGTCACCGAAGTGACTAAACTCCTGAGAGCTATCTCACTAGTTAACCTTGTTAAAATTTCTTTTAAAAAATCAGCTTTACTTGCATCTGATGTTTTCTATTAAGTATATCAGGACCAGTGGCTGTTCTTCGTGCTTTACTTTGCATTTCTCAAGGTGTTGTAATGAGGATATGGTCTCTGTGATGCCAATCTGGACAGGAATTGACTATTACGCGTTATGACCTATGATTTATAATACATAAGAGTTACGGATGCACGAGTGTAGATGACATGAAAGTATGTGCACCTTCAAAAATAACATTTAGCACCAAACCAGATATTGGAAACGACCTACTCTTCGGATTAGTTATATGTAACATCCCTTTTAAATTTGTATCTCTAGATAGAAAGCTCAGAGAGTTGGAATAGAGCCCATGTCCTTCCGTCAAACTAATTAGTTGGCAAGTCAAAGTACAAATATGTAGCAACGTTAATTACGCTACATCTTAGCTACTTCGCAGTTTTATCATGCCAGGTGTTCGAAATTACTATTAAGGTTTTAGTCAAACACAGGAGCCATCTATAAACAAGAGAAAATACAAATATTCACAAGCAGTTTAACGTTCGTTAATTAAAAGATGCTGGTTCATCTGTTCTTAACTAATACATATTATATTTTTAACAATTTTCAGCAGTATTTCTTAAATATGAAAGTACAACTTCAAACTCAAAATTAATTATTTATTATTTGTGTTATAGAACCCAGTTAATTAATAATAATTTACTTTGACTTGATTGCGTTAGGACATTACGCAGGTTTGCTGTCTTTCGGGGTGCTATTATTGCATGTTGTTCGGTACCTGTTACACAGATGGCGGTGAAAAACATCCCTGTTAGAACCAGGACAGGGTCCGCTACGTTTCGGCGCTTCCGTTTCGGCGCCACCATTTTGGCGCAGGCTACGTTTTGGCGCTACCGTTTCGGCGCCGGTTCAGTTCGGCGCCAAAGTGAGGAAAACGGAAATTATTAACATACCTTATGACATAATAATGTACTTTATACTTTTACTGTCCTCTGACGACAATTGATGATCAATGAAGTACTTAAAACATTATTTCTTGTACTCTGCTTCTAACAGTTTTGAAGCATTATTTATGTTGCACGGTCTGAGCCAAAAATGCCTAAATGACTTAAGTGGCTGGAACTTGTCTGCTATGTACAAGGGCGCCAATAAGATATATTGCTTTTCTAATTTAAATATAAAGTTTTTTGTACATTTTTAACGTAAGAATCTCTACTTTTGCTAAACCTAAATAAGAAATACATAAGGTGTGCTAAGTAGTGAATATTCGAGATGAATAGAAAATCGTCAATAACGTCCCTTTTTGGGACTGCTTCTGACAAAGTTATGAAGCACTATTTGTTTTCACGGTTTGAGCTAAAGATGCCCAAGGGCCACAAGAGGACAAGAAGTTTCTCTCGTGTACAAGGGTGCTAATGAGATGGAGGTTGCATTCGTAATATAAATAGACAAATTAGTTACAATGATAGTTCGTTCATGTTCAGAACATAAATTTAGACAAAAAAGAGTATTGGGACTGAATTTGACAAAGTTTTGGAGCATTATTAAAGTATCCTGTCTGAGCCAAACATGCCTAAGGCCTACAAGGGGAGGTTGTTTCTCTCGTGTACAAGGGTGCTAAGAATTTGGAGGTTCCATTCGTAATATAAATGGTAGTTTAACCTCGACCTGAGATTAGACTTGAACCTCGACCTCGAACCTTGCAGTTTAACATGACGTTCCTATCTGTTTTATATGTATATATAAATTGTTCCAAAGGTATGCAGAATGCATTGTAATTAAATATGAAACTTATTTTCTTTGAATATAAAATAATAAATTGCGAAATTGCGCCATTACGAAATTACGAGTAGCTCTCCTGAATCCTGTTTCTCTGCTCCTCATTAGTTAGGTCCCTGCTGTAGCTCAGCCTGTTTATGTTGGAAATAAATAAATAAATTCATTTTCCGCCGAAAAAAACACTTCATAATTAAAACCATTTAAATAAAAATATTATATTTTTCAATTACTTACTGAAGTATAAACGTCTCATTGCATCTCTTCCATGAAAGCAGCCCCTGGATCTGTTCTGTATAGTGTTTTAAAGGCCGGGAAAAAACCCGGAAGTTTAAAAAAAAAACAGGAAAAATTGTTTGTTTTTTTGCCTTTTCATCTCCAATATCCACTACCACCTAATGCATTCAATCGGATGATCTTATGTTAAAAAATGTACAAAACACTTGTAATTTACATTAGGAATGCAATATATGTCATTAGCACCTTTGTACATGAGAGAAACGTTCTCTTCCCTTCTGGTCCTTAGGCATCTTTGTCTCAGACCCAGAAAACACATTTTGCTTCAGAACTTTGTCAGACGCGGTGCCATTGTGTATTTTTTTCTAGATGTATGTTTTGAACATCAACTAACCTTTTAACTATTTCATTGATCAAAAATGTTGTCAGGGACCCCGTAAAAGTAAAAAAAACGTTCTTTTCTTAAGTAGCACGAAAAATTGAATAAAAACAAACGTTTTTTTCCGGCTACCAATTTTTCCCGTTTTTTTTAAAACACTACGTCTGTCGGATCTTATGGACCAAGTTTTTAATACCTCTTTAATACAATAGTTTCCCTGGTGTGATTCTTAGGTAAAGCTCTGGCGCCGAAACGTTACTGCGCCGAACCGGCGGCGCCAAAACGGCGGCGCCGAAACGGTGGCGCCGAACTGATCGGGTCCCCCAGGACATGTCCTCGCGCGATTATGCCATCTTTGCTGAGCTGCATCGGACGCTATGTTGTCACCGGTTCAACCCGGAAAGGATGCTCAGAGAGATTTTTAGCAACCATCAACCTTCTGCAGGGCTTTCATTGACCTACTGTAAGAAAAATTACTCAACGCCTATGGAGAGCTAATTTTTAGATGTACACACAAATTCAGTGTTGCATTCTTTTCCACTGACTAACCCCATTTACATTTTAGCTCTACTTTGGACAGCTCCTTGATCATTAATTATTATAATAGTGTTAGATTAACATTATTTGTCCAGTATTTTCATGGTTTGTTGGTAATTTCGTTTAATCGCCATATTTTATTTTATTTTCTTCCATAGATTTGGAACGGTATGCTGTGCTTCTAGGTTACCGTTGTTCGTTTTGGTAGATTTCGTTCAGTATCAATAATCTTAGCTGTAAAAGGAAACAAAATAACCTGACTTAAATTGTTTCTGGAGTTTCTGAGTCTCATCTCGCGAGAACCGTGGTTATTTCTTCAAACTAGGCTGTACTTTGCTTTTCCCCACCCTCGTCCGGTACGAACCTATAGCCCAACAATAAATTCAGATTCAAAACTTAATAACATCAGCGTTGATTTCGCTCACAAAGCCTAGATATATTCTCTACCCTATTAACATCGACCCTTTTAACATACTGAGGCAAAGTTGCCTAAAGGCCTGGGTGGGAAAGGTTCATTCAGTATCAAAATAACCAGTTCAAATCATCAATCATATTTTTAAATTTATAACAGACTTTTCAAGTCATGAATCCTTCAAATACAAATCATTTATTTTTCAGTGTTATTAAAAATACTGAATAGGCAGACGCTTCTAAAATCACACACACACACACACACATATATATATATATATATATGAGCTCAAAAATTCGATTCCCGGTGGGAGCTCAAAAATTTCGGTGTTGACCCAGCATCGTGAGGAGCATTGGGGAGCTGCTGTGAATAAAATACAGTGGCGATCACAGTGAGAGCTTCGGCTC